>JBAMNC010001197.1:610000-710000 GCA_037902135.1 Cetoscarus ocellatus
TAGTGAAATAATATTGCTGACCATTAAGTTTAAACTTCAAAAGCCCTTTTGAAAAAAGTCTCAAAAACTTTGTTCCCACTTAATTATTGCGCTCATCGTTAACAGGGAGAGGCTTTAATATAAGTGAACCCACCCTTGGCACCAAGTTTACTCATCATTAGAAAGGTGGATACAATGTTTCTGTCGGTTTCAGGTTATAATTCACAACAATTATGGTGTCCCTCACTTGTTTTGTGATTAAATGAGTCACAATTTAACTGCCTGGGATTATGAAATTGTTTTAGATTTCCCAACACTATAGAAACGATCATGAAGAGGTCAAACACATAAAACATTGAAGAATTTGAAAAAAAAACAGCTATTTACTTCAATCATCATTTTGACATGACTGGACGTGTTTCTATCAGAGCTGTGCATCTATGCCAGCCTCAAAGCTCAACTTAATTATGACTAATCGGGCAACAATTCAATTTAATATCATGATGCGACACAAAGAATAGCGTCATTGATTTACAACATTACTAAACATGAAATTATTTATCAGTAAATACAAGCGGTCACAATAATATCAACTCCCTTTTATTATTTAGAAAGTGCTCTCAAAATCAATTTAGACTAAAATGTATTCTCATCATAAATCAAAATAATAAGATTTAAAGTCTAGCATATCTGTGCTTCAGTTTTTCCTCCTCAGAAACAAAACTAACACTGCAGTCTGGCAGCTGCCTAATAAATCCTTAATGTGAAAACCACCACAAACATGACTTTAGTCTGACCATATTACACAACAACAGTGTTCACAACAGTAAATACTTTCATTGCATCAAACCACAAAGTAACTCATGAAGTTCAGAGAGAATCTTCAATAATGAAAATAATTCAGTGTTGATATTGTAAACATGTTAATATGTTAAAAAAAGCAACACCATAAGCATTCATCAGTTACATGTTGTCTCTACATTCACATCACACTACATTAATCACAGGATTATTTTTTAACACTTCTGATGTTCAAATATTTTAAGACTTTATTTCACCTCTGTCAATTTTAAAGCTTCATCACTGAATCAGAGCACTCGCAGCACACTGACCTCAACTGTTACACATGAAAACAGAAAGCAAATGTTTGTTCATTCATTTTAATAATTCGATGAGATGGTTTTACATAAGCAAGGCAGGGCAGCAGGTAGCGCGCATGCCTCACAGCAAGAAGGCTTCCCGTGTTAAACAGGGCCTTTCTGTGTGCAGTTTGCATGTTCTCCCTGTTCATGCATGGGTTCTCTCCGGGAACTCTGATTTCTTCCACAGATTCAAAACATGCCCATTAGGTTGACTGGGGACTCCAAATTGTCCTCAGGTATGAGTGTGAGTGTGGGTGGTTGTCTAGCTCTCTATGTGGCCCTGCGATCAGTTCGTGACCGGTTCAGGGTGTACCCTGCCTCTCACCCAACGTCAGCTGGGATATGCTCCAGCCCCCCGCGACCCCGAAAGGGATAAGCAGTATAAATGATGGTTGGATGAAAGGATGGATTGTTTCACAGGAAACACTCTCTGTTCAGTAATATTGAATTGTACCTCTAGAGGGCAGTGCAGGTCTAGATACAGAGCAGCATGCGAGCCAAAACCATCAGATACTCCTAAATCAAATAAAAAACTAACTGTAACATATTTTGTTTTCCAAATTCAATGGTAAAATACAATTACAATAAAAACAAAAACCCCTCTTAACTGGCAGAAGTCCAGCTTCAGTGTCATAAAGAGGCATTAACATTAAAAACATTAAAAATACACCAAATCTTCAGCAAATAAGGATAACTATTATTGAATATCCAAGTGTGTTGTAAAAAATTACTGAATTAAATGTTAAGTTTCTATAATCTTTATATAAATGATTAATCCCACTGAGAATAATATTTTTGATATGGATTTTTTTTCAGAATACTGTCATGAGAAATAACCTACTGCAGTGATTCCCAAACTGGGGTACTCGTACCCCTTGGGGTACGCGAAGTGACGTAGGGGGTACACGAATACCTGTCAGGTTTCAATCAGTTGTTTCAGTAGTTAAAGTTCAAACTGGCAAATGTTTGTATGGTGAGCTTTGATAAAGGCCTGAAGTATTGGCAGAGAGGCTGGAGGCTGGATTGGTGAGGCATTTTGGAGAAGGAAATCTGTCCTGAATTGTCTAAGATTTTTATATTAACATAAGTTCAGTCAGACACCCTTCATGTTAAAGCTGTGGTGAGTTTGTACTTTACAGTTTCAAGTTCATTAATGAATATGTTTCAGAAATGTTAATTTCTTTTTTCGAAAGTGAACTGGTGTTACCCACTGAAATTGCTGGTAAATAAATCTATTTTGTGAGAAATAACTCACTTCAAGAGATTTTATTTGTATGTTATGCATGTTAAATGTGGGAGGTGGGGGTGGCGGCAGGCTCACAGACACATTTCTTTTTCTAGGTACTATTAGTGCGTGAGAGTAGGGGGGTACATGGCTGGAGGTCAAGTGTCTGAAGGGGTACAGGCTGTGAAAAGTTTGGGAATCAGATAGGGGGTGAGAGGGGGTTTCAAAGTAAAATGTTGAGGACCAGACCATTTCAGTCAAAGAATATTTGCAACAGATATTATATGTGTAAGAAACGCGATGGGAAAAAATATAGCATAAACTAAATAATATCTCTATTGACATTATTTTCAGTCTGTTTTATTTTCTGATCTTAGATCAATTAAATAAAAGTTTCAGCTCAGTCACACTCAAATGCATTTTCATCTGTCTTTGTTCATTTTTTGTTCAGATTAAGGTTAAAGTGACAACTGCTCATCTAAGAAGCATTTAGAGATCACACTGAACAAAATCTAAAAACAGAGCAAAAATAATCTATTTATGTAAAAGGACTGACAGAATAATGGACAAACAGGTAGACAGAAAGACAAACTGTTAGAGAGAATGACAATGAATTAAGGCATGTACAGCTAGACAGATGGATGATTCAAAGTATGGATGGATGGATTGTTGGATTGATGAAGGGAAGGACAGATGTAAGGATAATCGACTCCATGAATGGATGGATGAGTGGTTGGATGATTGACATAAATGATCCAAAACTGAAATAGTCTAAATGGTTTATAAAACATTAAACTACTCTATTCTGCTTTTTACACACACGCACACAAAAAGCAGTTTAGGCTGAACTGGAGGACATTCAGATGAAACTTAACAGAAACTGGGTTAAATGTATTGCTCATGATGCTGCCTCTCTGTCAAAAGCAAATACACACTCTGTCTCTAAAACATAAAGCATCAGCTGGTTTCTCTGGGTGAAATATTTGACATCTAAATCTCCACAAAGGCCCCTCTTCCCCTTGTTCCTCCACCTTCAATACAATCAACCAAACACAAAAAAGGTTCCCAGGCTGTGAATAATATTTCTCTGCAGGTTCCCAACAAGATTATTCTGTCATAACATCAGCCAACAGGAGTTGAGTTAAACAAACATTTGTTAGAGCGGCTGAGGAAGCTGAAGCAAATCCTCGGGGTGATTTCTGTGCAGAGAGGACAGTTTGTCTGGACAGGATTCATCCACCTGGTGCCAAGTTTATGTCCAGCAGGTAAAGACAGGTGGAAGTTAGGGTGTGATGTTTGATTCATGACAGAGTGGGAACTGTTCTCAACACTACAATTATAGTCTTGAGCAATGAGAGCGTTTAGGCTCCACATATGAATCCTGATCTGTGCCATGTCCTGAATAAGAGACATGTTAAGAGTTTAACTGAGAACTTAAGTGTCTGAAACAGAATCATTTGCAGAAGCTGCACAAATGTGTTTGACTTTTTCTCACCGGTACCTTTATTAGGTACCAGGTTGGACCTTGTGTTGCCCCCCGAGCTGCTTTTATTCTTAGTGGTATAGATTCAACAAGGTGCTGGAAACATTTCTAGGAGATTTTGCTCCGTACTGACATGATGGCATCACGCAGATGCTGCAGAGATGTCAACTGCACATCAATGATGCAAATCTACTGTTCCACCATGTCTCAAAAGTGCTCTATTGGATTGAGATCTACCATGTAACTGTGGAGGCCACTGGACAACTGTGAACTCACTGTCATGTTCTCAATGAGCAGACACCAGTTAATCTTAAAGAGCTTTAGTGCCGTACAACCCCTCAAGAATGTTACGCTCCCAAAATGCTGGCCTGCTCGTGGTACCATCAGCCTCTAGAAGAAGTTTGGGAGGTAGAGCGTTCAGTTATCAAGCTCCTCTTCTCTGGAACCATTTACTAACCACAGTTCAGGAGGCAAACACCCTCTCTACCTTCAAGGTTAGACTTAAAACATTCTTCTTTGATAAAGCTTTCACTTAAAGGGATAGTTCAGCATTTTTTAAGTGGGGTTGTATGAGCTCCATATAGCCACTAAGTACATTAGATACAGTAGAAAGTTCTCTCCTCTCCCTCAGTCAGCCACAGTCTGTAAGAGTCTGTTACGCAGATATAGACGCAAACAGGGAAGTATCGTACCAAGAACAAAGGGTATTTTCACCGCCTACAAGAACCACCCTTCAAAAAATAATACCACAGTTTAGGGGTACACTACCTATGCATGTTTTTAAGTGCATTAACTTTTCGGAAATATGGAGAAATGGAGAACTCCTAGGTTTCACCGTATTCCTCTTCGTAACAAGGGCATGCGGCAACATCATATACAGCAAATGCCTACATCTCTCATTACCTGACAGATTGTGTGTACATATCTACATATCTATATACAATTTATATAAAGTCATGGCAAATCTAAATATTTTATTGCATTTAGGAGATGGTATATTTATATTATTACGTCAGAAACAGCTAAGATTGTGTTGTAGCAGAAGTTAAGGGCTAATACACAGTAATGGTTGTGTGTGTGTGCATGTGTATGACATTATTACTTACTTTGAGGATAAACTGTGATTAGGGTCTTCAGGAGTCACCGGTATCCTCTGACTCAGACAGATCCTGAAGTCGGTCTGTAACCAAGGTCCACTCATGGCAGCAGCAGCACTCCGGGTCAGTGGGTACCGAGTCGCAGTTCATACACTCGCACCACTGTGTACTTCCGACTCTGTCTTGACCTCCACCGATGTTTCTCTGTTTCTTTCGGCCTGTTCGGTCTCCATCTGCAGCAGCTCTTCTTCTGACGTGAACTCCGGTTCACACAGATATCCTCTTGGCTCCAAAGTGAATGGAACTTCATCGTCGCTGTCATAATCACTCGTGTTTAATTCCCTGAGTTAAGAGTCAGAACAAAAGAATTACTATGCCCGATAAGAGTTACACGAGGCTACAACCGCCGCCGGAAGCCGCTAGCTTGTTATGTTTACCACAGCTGAGGCCCTGTTTACGCGACTCCGTTTTAGGCCGTATCCGAAGAGTTTTGAATGAGTTTTAGCCTCCCGTTTACATGAGAACGGTGCCTGGAGTGCTTGAGTCCGCAAACTTTTGAAACCAGGGTCCAAGGCGGAGAGTTTTCAAAACGCATCGCCCCCTGGTCTCACGTAAACATGATTCATCGTTTCAGGAGGAAACGCTGACATCTACGCATGCGCAGTACTCTTTCACATGAAGTCTGCGCGCGCATACCAGGAACAACAACAGCTTCGGCCGTCTACCGAGTAACATGTGAGATGCTTACCGTGCTCGGTTTGTTATCCAGACAAAACTACCCCGACAGATTTGTTGTCCAGACAGGAAACTCCCGCGTCTCCGTCCACTTGCCATTGTTGTTTGTGAAAAGTTTGTCTTCTTCGTACGTGTGTTGTAACAGCGCTGTTTCTCTGCAAACCTACATAGCCATCTACTGGACTGGCATGCACACTACAGCGTTTCCAGTCGTTCTCCAGTCTCCGTCTGAACGCAGATCGTTTTTGAAGACGCAAAGGAAAAACCTTCGAGTTTCAGGTGAGCGCGTCTAACCTTCCTGCGGTGAAGATAACATCGGCTCAACGTGTGTGCCTCTTTTCCTTTTATCACAGGTCAGTAAAAACTCTTCTAATTGTTTGTAGAATGCAGTCACTTACAGAAGAACATTACAGAAATGTGTACAAATAGCGACTCGTGGCTGTATGCTAACCGATGCTATTGCTAGCGGACTTGGACTGTGGAGTAGTAACTGTGTGGAAAGCTAAACCAAAACAACAGAAAAACTGGTGAATGCACATTAGAAAATAATATACTGTGATATAAATTCACTATTCACTTTGAGATGGTTTTTCTGCATTGTTATTTTCTGGTAAATAATCATTGTTAAACGGATAGTTTTGTGTTTCAATGCCAAGACCAGAAAAGTTACTCTGTGTGTGATCAGTGAATTTCTCTGGCGGCCTATGTGAGAGTTAAGTGATGAACGGCGCCATTAAATTAGCATGGCACCCTTTATTTAGTCTGTTGTTTAAAGGACAAAAGTAGATGTATTTGTTTTATAGATAAATGCAGTTATTTTGTGGAGAAATGGAAACAACAGAATGAAACAACAGTTAAAGAGAAAAAGAGATGTATGGACTTTAATATAAATTAAAGTTCGTGTGTTTAAGTGATATTATAAAATGTTTAATGTTACAGAAAATGTTAAAAACAAATTCGTTGATTTTTTTATTTTATTCTTTGTTTTTTTATTTAAAAACAAAGGACTCAAGTTCATTTTATATTGAGTGTGTTTCTAAAAGACTGTTGTCATGGATTTAACCTGTTCAGCCCGAGCCCCTTTTTTAAGCCTTCTGCTCGAAACCCAAACCTATAAAGAAAAGAGTGTATCTCTGCAACCAAAAGGTCTATTTGAATCATTTCAAATCATTTCAATTTGAATAATTTTGGTGTCATTATAATAGTAACACTTGAGAGATTTGTCCAATGTGTTACTAGGACTGAATAAATGAAGATAGAAGTCAGAATGATATGAAAATCTCATCCTTGCCTAAAAGAAAAACAATATTTCATTGTGAATATCTCTGTTAGAAATGATGCTGGAGTGGCTGTGAAACTTTAAAAATGAATAATAAAATATGTTTACATCATCTCTGCGAATGATTATTGTTATAAAGTGATGCAGAGAAAAATTAAAGCGGTTACAATATGGTCAGGCAAGGATTTTGAAAAACAGTGCATATTTAGCCAAAAGTCAAAAATATATGTATTGTCAAATAAAAGCAGACATGACTATAGTCTTAAGGCACAGTTCACTGCTTGCGCTGTCGTGTGGAGGAGCTTTTCTCCTGAGCCCCATTAGACCCAAAATTGGGTCCTATGGGGCTGAAGAGGTTAAATAATATTGACTGAAAGATTGTAAAGTTAAACTCCAATGAGATGGATGTTGTTATTGTACAAAGAAGTTAAGGCCATGAAATGTGAATGGAACTGAAGTAAATGGTCATTTGTTTACATTTAATGAATGATACCTGAAGTAGAGGAAGAATAAACCTTCCTGCGGTGAAGATAACATCAGCTCAACGTTTGTGCCTCTTTTCTTTTCATCATAGACAAATCATCACACGTTGAGAGAACAAACACCAGTTGCCCACTGACTGTGAAGTTAGGGAGGCAACACCTGCGCCTTGCCAACGGGGTGTGTCCAGAGCATTTTGCAAGTTTCCTGCACTGCGCAGTCCGACGCACCCAAGCCTCCCACCGGCGCAAGTGGCAGAGAGGGAGGAGAGAAGCCGTGAGTGGGTTTAACACAGCCGAGTGTAATCTTCACCAATCAAATGAATGCCTCTCCTCGCCTTTAAATGCGCTGCGGGCGAGGCGCAGTGACAATTTCACCTTGGTGGCGAAGAAGGTCAGAGCCACTGTCACTTTTACAGCAACTGGGAGAGCGCAGGGGCCACCGGGCTGCGCATCGGAGGCCACAATGCGTGTCACCGTGTGGACCATCTTGCGGGACAGATGTAATCTGTTCCTGTGTCATGATATGAGTACAAAATTAAGTGACAGTTACATTTAAACACAGCAGCAGGCTAATCCATTCATCATGCTTGTGATCCACCTGCATTCCTGGTCTGTTATCGCCAAATAGCAGAACTTTGGTGAAATACTCTCTCACAGTATCTCCTCTTCATCCTCCTTGCTATAATGTACTCTGTCTTTTTAGATCAAGTTAAGAATAAAGATTAAAACAGAGAAATATGGGAAATCACAGGTAAATCCTTAAGACACCAAGTGACTTGCATTTATTCAGCGAGCGTCTCTCTCTTTTTTCTTTTCTTTTGAATTTCATGAGATGAGAGAAGCTGGATATTCCGCATCGGATGATATGGCTGTTTGCAGTTGGCTGAGAGATGTGAACTCGTTAGTTTGCGTCACACTTCCAGCTGCCATCAGGATGAGTTTCCATTATGACAAACGTCTCTGATCTGATATCAGATGTGACAGGACAATTAGTATAGATACAAATGTATGTGCTGGTTCAGACGGTTACATTAAATAGTGGTTGCTGTGATTGTTTATTGCATTGAAATGTGCCTGACACTGTGGATACCTGCCTGTGAGGTTTTGGTGATGTGTGCGCACTGTGCGCCTGTCAGCCAAATTACCACTGCACCGAGTGCGCTTCGCCTGCAAATAGACCAGGTTGGAGCTGGCACGAAATTGTCACTGCGCCAAGCTGAACCTGTCAACACCTCTCCCTGGTGTGCCGTCACACCCATCTCGGCGCAGCCGGTCTACCAAACTGTCAAATTGGCTGCGCATGGTGGTGCACCGGATGAAATTACTACTGCGCGGGGTGCGCCAGGCTCCGCCACCCTGCGCTGCCCAGGAAATTAGGGCCCTAAATCCCCTCCTGACAAAAGGACACATACTGTATTTATCGATAGAATGAGATCTTGTTTGTATGGGTTCACCTCCCAAACGGATGTAGGGAAGCACAAGATTTCACTCTATCATGTGATAATAATGAGATACTTTGACAAAATAACCTCCCATTATTTTGCTCCAAAGAAAAAATAGACTGTCATTTTATAGAGGGCTAACTGAAGCATGGATTTACAAAAGATAAAATACTGGCTTTGTTTGCAGACTCACACTGAAGAGTCGTAAATTTTAGACCTTTCAGTTTTAACTCATAAAAACTGGTTTCGCTACAATCTTAACCCTGAGTCAAAGTGGGGTTGCTCTCTGCCAGAACCACCACCTCAAATACCTCTCACCCTCTTTTATCTATGCATGGTGATGAAGACACATCAATGCAAAGACAGTCAATATCGATTACTCTTGCAAAAGCTGCTGCTAGACTACAGCAGCTGTTTTGATTCTGGGGAGGAGAAAACAACTATGGACAGATGATATCTATTAATTTTTTTTTTTTTTTTTTATTTTTATTTTTTTTTTTTTTGGTGTACAATGAAAAGACCATTTTAATGTTGAAGTGGCAGATTCTGTCATGTTTTCGTCATGTCTGTCTTTTTTTGTTGTAAATTTGAATATACTGGTGGTCCACATTGAGTTACGGCCCCCATGTGCCTCAACGGGAAATTTCTACATTTTTGAAAATAGCTCAGTAAATTCTCAAGAGATTTTGGTAACATTTTTAGGAAATGTTGGTCAAGGCACAAGGGGGAGCTGATTAGATTCTGGTAGTGATCTCAATCCGGATGTGGATCCAGGATTGTTTAAAATAATTTCGGAACAGTGCGAGATGGGGCAATTATCCACATTTTTAACTGTAACACCTGAAAATGTCTGAAATGCCTTGGCAGCAGTTGCTAGTAATCCCCAAAAATCTTGAGCGATTGGTATAATAGCTCCATGTAGTTTAGGATAGTCCACTAAACGAGCTTCTTTTCTTCCAATATTTATGCAAAATCTGTCTTAAACGTGTCATACTACTGCTTCAAAATAAGACATCAAAACTCTGATATGAAGGCGAAAGAAATTAACAAAACACCACAAATTCACTAAATGTTCTATGTAATTTATGATAAACACTGAAAACAGTAGGCTAAATACACGGATTTGCTGTAGCCTACATGAAGGATTTCCCCCTACACACACATCTGTTGAGGTTACTGGAGGATTGCACCATCTCCCTGTGCAGCTGCGCGGTGGTTCCTGCCGCTGTCTCAACGGCCAAAACAAGACGCTACCACTTGACAAAATGGGGGAAACAGTGAGGTAGATTCCGTTATATTCCTAGTTTAGAGTCATTGAATTCAACAGAGTGATATTATGATAGAAAAATTACTGTAAACACATCATAGTAATAGTTTGGGTGGGAAATACTACCCTGGTGTTACCCTCCCAACAATGAAGATATTCCTGACACCCCTAAATACCAAGTGGTTCGCTCCGTTGCTATGCTATTCTGTGTAGACATTCTCCAGGGTGATGGAGAAAATGTAGTTATTCTGCGTGAAAACTCAACGTCGTTCGGTATAAAACGTGA
The DNA here is from genome assembly GCA_037902135.1 of Cetoscarus ocellatus. Classification (NCBI taxonomy): domain Eukaryota; kingdom Metazoa; phylum Chordata; class Actinopteri; order Labriformes; family Labridae; genus Cetoscarus; species Cetoscarus ocellatus. Next base: position 620,418 of record JBAMNC010001197.1, read on the forward strand.
AAAGAGAGAGCCTTTGCAGCAAAAACCATGGCCGGTATCAGGAGGGTGAATGGGAAGTTGTCGGGAATCAACCCAGCTGTCAGGTAATGTCGAATAATGTTATTAGAAAACGCCTCAGTGAAGCTGTCAAGCTAGCTGGGTTAGCGTTAGCGCGAGCCGCTGGCAGCTAATTACGAATGATTAACGTTGTTAACGGTACTAACGAGCTAGCCATGATTACTTTGAGTGTAAATAAGCTGGTTTAAGCAACGAAAATATTGTTTTACCTAGTCAGCAACACGTATCGCTGGGATTTCCCTGAACCCCCTCAAAATAATTATTAATTTATCACCAAAATTTAACACAGAATCTGCCAGGCACATGAGAGATTCTTCATTACCCAGACAGATTCAGTGTTGAAGGATATTTTTGAAATAATGCACTCATAACCCAAAAAAAAAAAAAAAACAATAAGTAATATTAAGATATGGGCTGAGGAGGTAAATAATGTTTTCAGGTGTAAATACAATTACTTTGAGAAAATGTGCTAAGTGTAAGCAAAAGTAGCACTTATTAAGACGTATTTTAACGTAGTATTTTAAGTGCACTATGCTGTGTTGTGTTTAAAGAACAGCTGGACAGTGAAGTGTCTAGTCTGTGTTTTACTGCAATAGTATGTAGGTGTGCACAATATTTGACTTTACTTATAACAGATATGCCCATATTTCTGTTCACATTATGCCAATATACCATTTTTTTGGGTCAAGGGCACAAAGTTTATCAAAACTGACCTATTCCTTTCATTGTGACTGTCTTTTACCTGTTATAAACAGATGTGAAACAGGAAAAACAAAACTTAAGTCACTTCAACAGTCTCAATAAATGATGCTGTTTATTTGCCAATGTAGATATGTGATGATAAGGTGGATGATTTTTGGGAACTTGTACATTCTGCCAATATTATAGCTGATATTTGGAATATGTGGGGCTTATACGTACTACAGATATATGGATTTAAATATCGGCAAAATTTAATGTCTGTCATTTGAGGGTATGCAGACCGGCAGCTCCATTTACTGATTGGCAGAGAGCCACGTCTTTTATGTTCATGATGGAAAATGTAGATTTTAATCTGGTTAATGTTTCAAGATGACTAAATTTATGGAGCCATAAAGTTTAGTTTAAGGCAGAGCATTTATAAACCTGAGCTACCTACATTTATTATGCTAGAATCAAATGGGACGTGTCTTGTTTTATGTTTGTTTCAATCAGAAAATATCTGATAACATGCATCTTTCATGTGCTGATAGTTTTCTACTATTTAAAAGAACAGCCCTTGTTGTTTAACCGAAGGTAAAGTTACATTTACAAACAAAAATATGGCTAATTATTTCATTTTATATTTTTAGCTGCTGCCGCCTGCGACAAGTTCAGTCACTGCTCTGTGAAGGAGGACCTACCACACCTGATGGCATCCTGTGCTCTCTTGGTATGTAAAATGGTCAACATTTTTGTCTTTAACCTATATTTCTTCATCTGACCTACTTTTTGCACTCCTACTTGTAAAAGCTCAAAGGAATGATTTCCTAAAACAGATGGAAGGAAAACAAGTAGTTATTCCAACACTGTGAGTGAGAATACATTTATGTCATTTTTGTCTATCACAGGAATTGACAGCAGATACAATGATGGGTGCACTGAGCTGGCAAAATACTTATTCTATGGTCTCTATGGAAAAAATCTGCTGAATGCAGAAAATGCCTTTGAGGAATTCCCGGAAGAAATGCTGGATGGTGAGCCTTTCACGTGCAGTTTGCTTTATTTATGCTCGAGCTGTATCTATTCTGACACATTAACTCTCTGCTTTCCAGATGTAATCCTGCTGATCAAGGCAGAATGTGTTCATCTTTACTGCAACCCTGTGAACTATGGTTACCTGTTGCCCTATGTGTCGCACTGGAGGAATCTGCATCTCTTCTGCATGACCAAAGCAGAGGTTAGAAAGCTGTTAGAGAAATAAAAAAAAAAAAACAATTCAAGTTGGGAATCGATAACAAAGTCCTTGAGGAATCAATGTCATTAGTCTTTTTCCGTTCATCCACTTTGTTTTGCATGCTTTGAAAATGAAGGAAGTCACACTCTCATCGGAGGCAGTCAGTGGAGATTGTAACAAAGACAGACGGGGCAGAAATGATCAAAATTGTGTCTTTATCTTTTTTTTTTTTTTTTTACTTTGTCTTTATTTAGGTTCTGACAGTCAATGTTACACTTCAGTTCAGTACAAACATAGAACCACTTTTTTTCTTTCTTAAAGTTGAACAAGTTTAACAAAGAAACAAAGCACAGCAGGACACGCTATAAACGGACATATTACAGAAATAAAAAGAACAGAGGAAAAACAAAGGCAAAACCTAAACAAGACAGAACACATGCACCACCAGGCTGGCGTAATGATGTCCAGGTTGCCAGTGTTCACTGTTGTTTCCATGATGTTAACCAGGTAAAACAAAAGCCCGTCCATCAGGGTCCACCTGCTCCAGGACTGGTTGCCAAGTCTTGACAAATCCCTTAACATTGTCATGAAGGGGGCAAGTCAGCTTGTGTCTTCATTTTTGACAAAAAGATGCTCACTGCACACGTGACTGACTTTGCTGCCACTTAAAACCTCTGCAGGCCAACTCTTTTCCACCCCAAAAATTAGCAGTAACCGATAAAGGAATCGTTAAAGAAACAGATCAATTAGTAAAATTGTTAACGGCATCGATATTAATAAAATCTTAGCAATTCCCATCCCTGGATAAATAGGAAGAGTAGAATGATGTGTTGAGTATTTACTTAAGCCTGGCTCACACTACAGGATTCTCGGCCCGATTTAACCCAGATTCAGCCCTCCCGACAACCGGGGAAGAAATCTGATTGGGGACCAAAATCGGCCCCGATGTTCGACCAAGATTATCTTCTAGTGTGAGCGAGTTACAGATCAATCTTAAGCCCCACGATTGTCTCACAGACTCGTCGGAGCTGCCCCGATAATTTTCAAACATGTTTGATATTTATCTGGATGATTACAAAACTCGTATTTGCTGAGGATGTCAGTAGCCAATCAGAGAGAGCCGCCTACGATGACTGGAAATGACCGCGAAACAGGAGTTATCAGAGGCAAGAATGGCGAGCACGAAGAGCATACGGGTGAGATGGACAGCGGGGATGGAGGACAGTCTTGTCAACCTGTGGCAAGACCACAAATGTTTGTACAACGTTTCATGCAGAGACTATCACAACCGATGTGAAAAGGACAAGCGTTGGAGAGAAATTGCATCCGCATTAGATATTCCAGGTGAGATAATAATGTGGCAGAGTGCCGCAGGTAATCACCCCAGCGCTGATATCCAGGATAACAGCTCTCGCACTCATGTGATATTGCTTGTATACATCAGTTATACAAGCGCATTTTACTAGTTAACAGTAATAAGCAAGAAGGAATAATGATTTGTTTGTTTAACTGCCGCACTAGTCTCCATGAGCGTCTCTCTGGTCCGATAATCTTGATGAAATCCTGTAGTGTGCGCTGGCCACGATTTTCAAATCTTGTAGTGTGTGTGTGTGCTTAAGATTTAAGAGAAGATAATCTGTCAAGATTCTCTTTATGTGTGATACAACCCGATTTCAGAATCTTATTTTTAAAATCCTGTAGTGTGAGCCAGGCTTTAACTGCAGTGAATAATACTTGGGCAGCATGGTAATGGAAAGGTGATTTTTTTTTTTTCTGACATATTTAGTTTAATGTGAATCAAATTTTTTTGTGTAGGCTTAATCAAAGGCAATAGACACTGACTCTTGCCATCATAATTTAATTCCTCAATACCTTTTCTTTATCTATTTTGTCACATATTAGGCAAAATAAACTTGTGATGTTTGATATGCAAAAATATGTGTCTACGGTTTTTCTACATCCCCCAAACATGAGAAAAATCGTGCTCCCCTCTTTCAGAAAATGTGTGCTCAAATGGTCCAAACTTTCTCAATTGATGCCATGAGGGGTATTCTGCCTCTCCCAGCTGGGTTACTCTCCCTGAGTCAAGCGTTTGTTCAGCCCACAGCCGTCCCCAGGGAAAGGACCATGTCTAGGAATGTGTGTGCAGTCACAGTTAACATCAGAGCACAGCACTGGAATCTGAGGCAGGATTTACACCAACACAGCCTGGTCTGACCAGGGATAAACAAAGGGGTTTATTTACAAGCTCAATATCTGATTGAATTTGTAGGCATTAAAAAAACAAAGACTGAGGACCAGTGTCAAATTGTTGAAAAGGATTTAAATAAGAGACCTTTAAGGCCACACTATGAGTAAAAAATACACATATACAAAAATACTTTTGAGATTGTTATAACAGTGTGTTAGGTTTCTAGTTTCTTTTTTCCCGCTATATAAATCTTGCTTTGGGTCAGTTACATGGTTGTCAGAAAAGAATAATACTTAAGTACTTCTTCATTAACAACATTTTCAAATTATATGATGCCATTAAATTTTACAATCAATAATATGAAAAATACCAACACTTATAAAACAGATCTAAAATCAGACTTTTCAACCAAGGCCTCAAAGAGTTATTCATGTAACAGGAAATAATTACTTGAACTTCAATTGCAAGTAATCTTTTGTTATTTGATTTTTAGTTCATTATTACATTCTTGTAATTTCTTACTTTATTTAAACACAAAAAGTGGTTATAATAACTGTCCTAGTTTACTATTTTAGCAACATTTCAAGAAAAAATATAATTTGGGACATGCATATATGACGTTGGATGTGTTAGTTTACCAGAAAAAGGGAATCCGTTAAGATTTTACTGCAAATGTGTTCAGTTACTTTCCTTGCACATGCATTTTCTGCACTGCATGTTGTTAATGAAACAAGGAAAGACATTTTTGAATAACTATTTATTATTTTATTGAATTTGTTTGTTGTGGGTATCAAAACAAGTATTGAATTTCTTTCCTGGTAATGTATCGAAGTTTACAGTTCTGTATCATGACAACCGTAGTCAGATACTTAAACAAAGTTTAGTAACTAAAGCAAATTCTTCTGTTGCGTTTACACAAAATAAATCTTATTAGACTGCTCAGTTTTGATAATTATTTGGAATCTCCTTTATATTTAGTTGTAGTTGGCATTTTGAGTTGACAACTGCAGATTAGTTTTAGCCACATTTTAGTAATCTTTGCCGTCTGGAATATGAATCATATTTTTGTTGACAAAAACTTGAAAACATCTTAGTTACATTTTAGTACATTTCTCCATTTTAGTTCATTTATTTCCCCATATATATTTAATTGATTAAACTCTTAATGTGATTATCATTTGGTAGTTGTGTTGTCATTGTAAATATAAACTCTTATCTCTTTTGTTTCCCACTGTTGTTTTATCCCCTCCTCTTGCAGTATGAAGATGAAGAAGCTGCAGAGGAATTCAAAATCTCCAGTTTTGTTACAATGGTGCAGGACTGCTACCGCATTGGAGTACCTTACAGCTGTCAGGGTATAATCACATCTTAATCTCCACTTTCATTTGCTATTCATGTCCCAGATAGTGAAAACTGAATATCATTAAATGTCATTATGTCAGAACTTGCTGTATAATTACTCCAAAGACTTTGGTAATTACAGTCCTTTGCTGTTCCCTCAGGACATATCCAGATGTTTGATATGTTCATGGTGGAAAAGTGGCCCCTAATTCAGGCATTTGCTCTGGAGGGCATCGGTGGAGGAAGCTTTTTTACCATAAAATACAAGGTACCTTCAAGAACATGTTTGTGAGGCTCCAAGTTCACAGAAATGTCATAGATTGGCTCTTATTACAGCATGGTTGCTGTCCTGCACTTGTTGTTTGAGTTTGTCTTGCATGTTCTTGCCTTTCCAGCTAATGGACATGAGTGAGAAGCTGTGGCAGGTTTACAACAGACTGGACCCAGTGTCCCTGGATAACATCCTTACAGAGGTAACAAGAATCCTTTTAATCCACCAACAGGTTTCTTTAAATGCCAGAATTCTGTTGCATAACCAGAGGCCTTCCCATCACATTCAGACTCTTACGTCCTTTGCATAAATCAGTTGAAGTTTTTTTCCTCTCTTGTCTGTTAAGTTGTATTATTTAAATGATATACCGTCAGTCCTTTAACTTTGGTGTTGTCTGTATTTTTTTAAGAACTTGGTGTGCTTTGAGAAGCAGTGGAGTAGTTTCTTCTCCAGCATGGACCTGGAGAGCCATCTTTCCATTCTGGAGCTGTCTGAAGCACAGGCAGGAGAGGTATGTGTGATAATTAACAGAACTGAGTTTACGTACTCTGCTGTATCATCGTTCAGTTCTTGACGTGATTTATGCAGTTTTGTCGTCTGCAAAGTGAAAATCCCCAAACAAAAAGAATTCACAGCTTTATCTTACAGTCTGATCATTTCTTTAAAATAAATATATTATATTTAAGAAAGTTGACAGAAATAGGCCGTTTTAATCAAATTTTCGAAAATCCGAAAATCTCATTCAAGGCTACTTGTTAGGTTTTTAATATTTATGTTTGTTTGAATCAGATGTAAGGTAAAACAAATCCTATATTTCAATATGACTTTTATTGATGTTGATAAAAAAATATCCAAGGCTCAGAAATAAAGATTGTTTATGAAAGCGAGAGCCACAAACAGTCTTTATTGCAAAAAGATAATCAGTTTGAAATAATAAAGAATTCTTAAAATGGGACATGACTCTTGAATGAAGGAGCATTTTTATTTATTTATTATGTTTTTATTACCAAACTGGTAGTTTCACTTTTCTTGTACATGTGATATTGTGCATGTGGCTCTTAATTTAAGTGCCTGTGTCACATTCAAATGACAACCTCAGAGGCTGAAAAGAAGGGCCACACGCAAGTGCCAAAAACTGCAGTTCCTTGAGTGTCTGCTTGTGGCTGGCTGCAGGAACCCTGGAGGTTTTATGACTGTGTGTGTGTACAGCCTACATGAACATATTTACAACCTGGTTCAAAAACCACCTAGGTGTAAATCTATGATACAGCTAAGTGCTCTCACTGTGTGGGATTTTTTTGTGTATTGTTTTATTTTTTTATTTTTTTTTTGTTTTATTGAGGGTTTCTCTGTGTAGAAATCAGGGACAGCATTGACATGGCTACAAGTCTTCATGGGGTTTCTATTGCCCAGTCTGCCTTAAATCCTGCCTCAGCATGGCCTCTCAGTCTGCGAGTAGGTTGAGCCAAAGTTTGTTTCAGATGACGAGCAGTATGGCAGCGTCCATTGATCTGCATTAACAGCTGTGTAATAACAAAGCTGCTCACATGGCTTTGTCTGATTCCTTTTAACATTAATGGTCAGATTTGGCCTGATGGATTTGAGATAGAACTGGTTTTGTTTTGTTATTTTGTTTGAAATGAGGATTTTTTTCTTATCTGAAAAATGTTGGGTTATTTATCATTTATTCCCCCATAGCAAAACAATAATAAAATATGATTTTGTTCAGTTTCACGCAACCCTCGAGCGATTACAAATCCTGATGAATATTTGAGTTGTGCTTACCTTTCCACAGGCATTCCGCACTTTTTACTCTCATGGTCTGATCTCAAGCAACATCACAGACAAAAGGTATTGCTTATGGGTATAATTATCTATTTTTACAGTGTTATAGTCATTGGTAGTTTTGTCATTTCATAGAAAACAGATCACAATCAAATTTGTCTTTTTTTTTTTTTTTTTTTTTTTAGTAAAAGTCAGCAGCCTTATGTGCTGTTTGGAAAGCATTCTTCTTTGGAGGACCTGGAGAGTTATTCATTCAACTTTCCCTCAGAGAGTCATCAAGTCCGCAACACAGGAACTAAAGGCTCTCCCGCCAAACACATGGTGAGAGGTCCACCAAATAAACAGGGTAATGTGAAAAGGTATAACTTCAGTCAGAGAAGCACATTGGCCTGCAGCACCACCTGGTGAAATAACATGGTACTACATTGGTTCAGTTTGTGCCGAGCAGTGCTGTGCTAAATTATTCTGAAGCTCTGCACCAAAACATGACATATAATGATCTAACATTAACTAAATCTAAAATGGTCTGTTTTATTTGTGTCAGAGGAAAAAGCTACATTTCTGCCTTTCTAAAGTAACGTTTTTTGTCCTTCAGATCCTGCAGTGTGTGGCTCCCAAAGGACCTTTGGCCTGCTCTCGTACCTATTTCTTTGGCTCCACCCACACTCCATACCTTGGTGAGATTACAGTATGCTTTTTCTTGCTTAGCATCGTTCAGCCATCCTTATAATTTCATTGGTAATATTATTTTACACCTCTTATAATTCACATAGTTTAAGCTAGTGTCACACTTTGGGGTAGCTCAGCTGCAGAGCACATCTTATCAACCCTGTAGTTAAAGCTACTGTCAGCTTTCGTTAGTGGAATGCAAGGTTGAGAAAGGGCTTATTTGGCCTATGGTTAAGTTTTGTATGGGAGGCCCTTTTGCTTGCTCTGTAAGTAAATGATTCTTATTTTACATCACCTACAGAGAATCAAAACACAGAGCAAAAGAAAACAGAAGTCTCGTAAGTATTAGTTGTTCAAATCAATCTTTGTTTTCTTTTCTGAGAACATATCGGTTTGCTTTTTGCTAAATGTCTAAACAAGTCTTTTTTTCAGACTTTTGTCACAGATTTATTCAGCTGCTGTTCAGGCAGTCCTATCAGGAATTAAATGTTATTCATGTACATCCAGTGCTACTAAGGTGAGGGAATGAACACCTTTATTTCATAATAAACTGCAGATTTTACAGTCGCTCATTGAGAACTGTCTGTCACTTTAGGCCAAAGATGTAGCAGAAAACACATTCCTCATGGGTTTGGACTCCATGAATCTGAGTCAGTACCGCAGCGCTCTCAGGTACAAATTATTTTTTACCGTCTTGCATTATCAAGCCAGTCATAAAATGATCACTCTAAGTCATGATTTGACGATTCTGAATGTGTGTATTTTCTTATCAGATCCAAATGTGAGTTCAGTATCCAAGCTGTCAGTAATATGGGAAGGTGGGTGCTTGTGTCTGTAAAAGTCATTCAATAGTTTATCAGTGTTATAAGGTGTCAGACCTGAACAGCTGCTTTTTGATTTGTAGGATCATTCCACTTACTGATGAAGAAAGTCGTTACGTCATAAAAACGGTATGTTTTGGATAACATTGTTTCTGCCTTGTAAAAGTGTGTGAGAGTGTGCCCTTGTTCAGAGACAACACTTTTCAGCCCTGACAGTGCCCACAACAAGAGAACCTCTCACCTTTGCATGAAATGACCTTTTTTTTCTAAGTAGCTGACTTCTGCTTTCCTGTAGGTAAATACCTGAAGGATGTGTTAAAGAGCTCTTTGCACCTTAAATATTCCAATTTTCATGAAAGTATCACCAAGAAAATATTAGAAATTACAAATAAATCTTGTCCTTGCTTTGGAAACTGGGCATGCTTTACTTTATCATAACAATATCTTTATTGACAAATAATTGCCTAAAAAGCTGATACTCAGTAGCTGCATATTCAACAAATTTTTGGATATTTACAGCAGATATGTTGGCCATACATATTAACCTTACATCTCATTTATTGGCTGTAATATTGGCAGAATGTACAATTGTGCCATAATCATTTTTCTCATTATTTCTGAATGTCCACTTTTATAAATCAAATGTATTTTTTTATGTTTTTATTTTTTTTATGTTTTTCTTGCTTCATTTCTACTTCTGACACAAATAGACTGATAGACTTTCACCAGAAAGGAACAGATAACAGAGTTTGTACAGGTGCTTAAACCCTTCAAAGTGCTTGAATTGTAACATTGCGTTTTCAGTAAGTGAAAAGTGCTTGAATTTGGAACAAGGTGCTTAAAAGTGCTTGAATGTTTTTTTTGTAAACATATTCTTTAGGTAAAGATTTCAGACTGAATAGTTTGCACATAAGCTGGATACAGAAATAAGATAAGTCACAGCAGTGCCATTTTTGTGAAAAATGAACTTATAAGGGATGAATTCTGACAAATGAAGTTGTGCTGCTTCTCCTGCAATTTGTCACCCTTTGGTAAAACATTACTACGAAAATCAATTTTGTGTCTACGTTAATGTTGTCTGGAAGTAATATTATCTTCATGATTGTTAAGAGATTCATTTAACTTTGTATTTAACCACAGCTGCAAGGTACTCAAACTTTTTGGAAACCTTGATACAAGGTATCACCTTGAGAGTGCTTGAAAAGTGCTTGAAATTGACCTTGGACTAGGTGTTCCAATCCTGAAGTAATTTTTATTACAGTAGAGGCTATGTGCCCTTGACAAAAATATTGGTGTAAGTGTAGAAAGATGGGCATATCAGATATTAACTATAAAACAATATTGTGCATCCCTATTGGAAACAGCCGTAGAGTTTGTGATTATACAATAATAATGTAAAAGTAGTTTCGCCTCGCTTTTGTTCTTGCCAAAGCTGACATCAGTGTTCCCTCCCCTCATTGATTTCAGAGGTCTGTGAGGTGAACGGTGTATTGACTTGTGCAGCGCTTTCTTGCTTTTATGAAGCTGAGTGCTAAAATGCTGGTGTACATTGGTTTTGAATGAAAGATGAAAACTACCAAAACAAAAAAGCAGTGGCTGTGGACACGGGCTCTGACAGTCCAGTGGCTTTTTCACTTCTCCATCCTGCCTAATATTGCTTTTATGTCTTAGGCCTCAATGATTGTCCATGACATCCCAGACCTGCAGTGGGACGGAGGGAACCTGGGCTCTGTTGTCTTTTCTGAATCATTCTTGGAGTCCAGCATCAACCTTCAGCAGAAAGGTACAATGTTTATTTTAGTAAGTCTGAATAGATTTGATTGCCAAATGATCTCACAAAGGAAATTGGGTATAAATAACTAGCAGGACAAAGCCCGTTGTCTCTGTCAACAAAAAAGAAAAGATGCAAAAGCCATTTTAAAACAATGCAGCACTGGACTAAAAATAGAATACTTCCTGCCCTGAAGCTAATATCTGTGATTCATCTTCTCTGGATGTCATTCTCTGCCTTTGTTGTTCATACTTCATTTTAACCAAGTCTGTTCCCGTCCCACAGATGGCACTGTGTCCTCAGACAGCTGCTTCACCATCCTGACGACAACTGTGCCCCGCTATGCCTGCTGGCTGGTATGTTAGGATGTTTTCTGTGTTTGCTTTATTATGATTATGACAAATGGCATGTAAACTAGAGCTGCTTACTAAAAGTCAGCGAATATAATCATTATGTGAGAAGACGCATGGTCATCTTGAATGTTTTTGTTAAAGATCTGTACTGTGGGGGTGCTGGGGAGCAGAGTGGTTAGCAACCAGGCACGACCCATATACAGTATATGCTTCTGCCGGCCTGGGGTTCGAATCCAGCCTGTGGCCAGCTTGCAGAGTGTCCGCCCCCACTCTTTCTCGCTCCCCCTCTCAAGCCTATCCACTGTCCCTCTCTCCTGTCAAGAAGGGCACAAAATTGCCTAAAAAAATCTTTAAAAAAGAAGGATCTGTATTGTGTTTGTTGTCTGACGTCCTGTGGTCTTTTTTTGTAGATGGAATCTGATGTTAAGCGGTCTGAACAAGCCCAACATCTCACTAAGGTAAGATCAGAAACCTCATGTATTAAAGACCTGGCATCAATATATGCTTATGAATACTTCCTTATGTATTTACAATCATAAGTCCTTACCACTTGCTCACTCTTGTTTCTTTAACAGAAGGAGGAAGGCACTTGTTTGGGGACTGCTCTGACTCAAGCAGATGCTGCTTATATGTTTTCCAGCAGTCAGCTCTCCACACCTGAAGAAGGTGACACTCGACAGTCACGTTTTCATCCTCGCCCTGTAGCTAAGTTTTAAACAAGTTGTGAAGATAGTTGGAATTGTGGTATGACATTTGGTCCTTGCTTTCTTGCTAAGTGAGGAATCAGTTATTAATCTACCATGTAAATACAGCAACAGTTATTCCTGTTTGTGACACTTTTTGCTCTTATCGTAAGCAGCTGCGTTAGAGTAAAAATTTCACCCTTTCAGGTGTCAACACATTAAATCACTGAATCAGCCTTAAACCTTGAATCTGGTACAGGCCAGTGTAAATGTGACGGTAGATAAAAAAGCTATTTCTAATGTCTTTTAACATGATTAAAATTCTCTCCAAATATCCCAGGAAAAATCATATTCTTCAGTGAGGGAATCCTGTTTGTCCACTCCCAATTTGGAAGCATCACCCTGTCCAAAGACCACATCAGAACCATCAAGTTCTATGATCCGGTAAACCACCTATAGAATCACCAAGAGATTTGACCTGTTAAGGTCCTCATCACTGTTTTACACTCAACGCGTTTTATTTTAAGTTGTTAAAGTAAACCATGATAGAAACAGATTAAAACATCCTTCAACAGTGTACAAATGTAAAATATGAATCCATGCTCAGCTTTATCTCTGTTACAGTCTTATTAATGCTTTCTGTTTCATCTTATCCTCAGGACTCCAGTGCGGTGGCGTCTCTGTTTGTGGAGCATGAGAGCAGTCTGCTCCCCCACCTCCCATTCCCTCTCCACAGCTCTGACCAGTGTCTGGTCTTTGCTCTTCAGCCCAGGTCCAAGAGCCACAGGGCCTTCTATACTAAGGTAAGTTCATTGTAAAGCAAACTCTGAGCAGGTTAGACAGTAAAGATAAACATGGTTCGTTTAATGCTGTTTTTTCCATCAGATATGAGGGTCTACATGTAAAATAAGGGGACCACAGAGCCATAACATTGTGCTATGACTTGCCTGGCAAGCATGACAGACTACAGAATTAAAACCAACTGCATATGATGTTAAAAGAGGAAGGACTGACACTAAAGACTGTCATGAGAACACGATGCTTTTGTTACTCTCTCCAAACATTATAATGAATGATATGTTACTTTCAAGATAAATACAAGCAGCCACTTACCAAGTTATTAAAGTCCTTCTGCTTTTTCTCTCCAAAATTTCTCTTATTACTATCGGTTTACATCCGTGATGCAGAGCTCAGGTGGTCTTCTTGGTCAGTGTCTCCAAAGTGAGGCAACAAATGTATCTTAGGAGGCAGGACAAACATCATAGGGTCAGGATTGTTGTTGTGGAGTCATGAGGCATCCCATGTTTCCCTGCTGTTGTTGATCACAATGACACACTAAACACCGGCTTTTAGGGCCGTTGGGTCCCGAAACCTTACCACTGTGTGCAGTGTGAACTCATCATCATTAAAGCTCAGTGTTTCCTGCAGCACTCACAGGAGGCTGTTAAGGCAGCCACCTTAATAAGATGCCATCTCCACCTTAACTGGCATTAGAAATAAATTAAAAAAAAAACAGAAGAATAATACCTAGCATATGTAGCTATAATTAGAAAAGCATTTTGAGTCTAAACAAACTGATTTGGGCCCCACTTCGGCCAGAAGAAGCCCTGCTTTGTATTCAGACTCACATGCTCAGCCCTGTTGCTGCTAATGGACAAATAATGAGGAAATTTACATGCTGATGTCTCAGTGGATATCTCTTTAGTGTGACACATTCTTCTGTGGTGTTGTACTTGTTTATGTGCAGGGAGAAGTGCATATTGAAGGAGAATGACCCCCCCGCTATCCTTTCGCTTTTGTTTAGATTTAGTTTGTAGAGCTTTATAATGGTATTATGTCTGCAGCCATTAACCAAAGTGGAAGTGGCTAGTCGTGTTGGTTGACTGTGTCACAGTTAAGATGGAGCGCTTGACTGATTTGATGGGATAAAACATAGTTGTTAGTTAAACTGACTAGTAAGTTTAGTGCTAACTTGTGAGAGTGCTTGGTTTGCCAGCTAATCACACAAATCTCCTACAATGGTATCATCTTCATATTTTATTTTGAGTTTGGTGAGGAATTTGTAAAATGCAAAATGATTTTCATTTGTGTTGTTTGATGAACAGTCGATAACTTTAAAACAAAGTAATGATCTTATTCCTGTTAGTCCTCTTTCTTAATTATCCTTTTTATATACAATGTGTTTATTTGGAAGGAGCAATGTCACACTCATGGTACCTGATCTGTTGAGGGGTATTATTATTCATAAAACAACATTATGGATTGAGATCCCTCCTCTCTTTGTTTTAGGTGTTATCAGTGTGGAAAAATTCTGAATCTGGACTCGCTCTTGAAATGGTGGACAAAGAACAGCTAACCTGGAACCAGAAAAACATGTAAGTAACTTAATCTTTTTTTTTTTTTCTTTTTTTTTTTTACTTTTATCAGTTAGCTGTATGTTCAAATACATTTTGTATGGTCTTAAAATCTGACAGCTATTTTATTACTACAGTTTTGTGTTTCTGATTCTGTCTGAAGAGCTGGTCTTTAAGATGTTACATAAGGTGGCTGTCTTAAGGTTAACTCTGCCCTGTGTGACATAACAAATCTTAATGTGTTTTTATTTCAGGCACACTCGGCTGCAGAAGCTGCATGACAGTCAGGAGCCACCAGTGGCCAAACGCAGGGGCAGCCTGAAGACTTCATACTCCCAACTCCCAGAGCAAGACATGTTAGTGCACACTTAAATCACTCAGCAGATTGCTTAACATTTAGACGGAACAAGCAATAGAACTTGATAGTAGGTGTTGCTTAATCTTGAGTGCATCTTCCTAGAAAAGTATTTCAGCCTGTGATACACTGCAGTAATCATTGGTGGCCATCCAAACCAGGATGTTATTTTCTGCTGGGCGAATGTAGATAATATAACTTCATTATACGGCTCAAAATAAACAGTGCACACATATTTTCCTGTCTGTATTACAAACACAAAGAGGTTTGCATGCAAGGATAACACATAATCTGCTGGCATCTTGGTCTTCCAAAATCTGCCTTAAATCTGTCATCGCATATAATTAGACGTCCAACTGTTTCAAGCATTTGCTCTCAAAATACACATATTGTGTATTTAACTTCTGATTCCAAGTGCACAATACCAGAGGAGGTGAAATTGATTCTGTGTACTTATATAAGTGTGCTGCACAAACTAAAACAAAAACAATTACTGAGAATTATTCCTCTTAAAGGCTAATTAAAGTGTGTTGCCTAACAGATGTTTGATTTTCCCCCAATAACTCTCTATAATCTAGTGGTGCCTTTTTGTTGTGACCTCCTGTCTACCTGCTGATTGCTGTTTTTTATTCTGTGGCAGGTTTTTGCAGCACTTTGCGTTGAGCAGTATTGGTCAGGAGCCCATTTTGTTCGACCACCTGGGGGTGCTCTTCCCCTCTGCAGAGCTGAGGAATCCGGTCAAAAGCCAGGGAGACAAGGTGAGCAGCGACGTTTTAAAAAATGCAGACAGGAATAAAGTGACATTTCCGGTTCCATTGGATATGCATCATTTTCTGTCTAAAATTGGCTCATGCTATTTTACTCTGATGTGGGCTCTTTACTGTGTGTAAAGGTTGTCATTACCATCATTACTGGATTACCGGGGAGCCATAAGAAGAGACTCTGCAGCTTCCTGGTCCAGTTGAAAAAAGACTGTGACAGGTGAGAGTTTTTATCCAACATGGTTATGTCTTTTCCTCTCGGTAGTATTTAACAGTGGAGATTGTCAGTTATCAACCATGAGCCACTTACAGCTCCCCTTCACACCACTGTGGCCCATGAGTAAACTTCAGTAAGTATTATTAAAAAACTTGTTTAAATCTGTTGTGGAAGATTTTAATAGGAGTTGCTTATAAACACCAAATACAAAATGCATTGCTCCATGAACAACAGAAAAACTCATCTGTTAAGACCTGGTTATGGGTTTATGTGTGGTCGGTCGCAAGAAAGGAGTGAATATGCTTGACTGTTGGTGTTGGTGTAAGTCTTCTGGAGGCATTAGTAAATGAATTTGGAATAAACTGAACTTTAATATTCTAATAATAATAATAACAGGAATAATAATTATAATAACTTTGTTTTTGTTTTTTTTTTAGAGTTTTACAACATGCTTTGACAAAAAGTCAAGAACATACAGACATCAATTACAGGAGCTTCAGCACAAGGAAATAAAAAAAAAAGCTCAATTTAAAATAAGGCACTGTTACAGAAAAACACAAGAGACACAAGAATGTCATAAGGACCCAGACAATACAAGAATCCTGCAATGTAAATGTGACCAAGAGGACATAAAACATAAAACCAATAAGAAAAAGTAAAAAGGGGGTGAAAGTAGAAAACAGAAGAATAATTATAAATAGACGATATTAAAATGATAATAAAATATAAAGTTTAAAAGGATATCTATAAAAGGATTAAAAGTGTAACAAAGGTGAAGCATAATTAGATAAAATCTGAATTTAAATTAAGTAATGGCATTAATATGTTAACAAACATAGAGGATGTAAATCAAAGAGGAGGGACTAAAAGTAGTAGGAGATAAAAGATAAGCGTAATTATGACTAAAAAATTTCCAAAAAATAAGCTAGAGATGATGTGTAATACTCCATGAGATAATAATAATACTCCATGTGATATGTCAGAACTCCATAATAATAATCTCACCCTGTCAGTTTTATATCCACAATCACTTGTTTCCTAGTTTTTGTTATTTATGTCAATTTTATTTAACCAGGAAGTCTTATTGAGATTTATCATCTCATTTGGTGTCCTGGTCAACTATATATACCATGTCACTTGTGGTTTGTTGCACAGTATGTCACTTGTTCATCTAACTGGATATTTATTGCAAAATGTTTCTTTTATGCAGTCCACTGCACAGAATATCTCAAATTTCCCTATACTCCTTTGTGTAATAACTGCTATGTTTTAAGTCTCTAACTATGTATTCATATATTGTATGATGTTAGCTCCTGCATGCTTCTTTTCCCTGTTCTGCTGTCACACTCGAAATTTCCCCTTTAGGCATCAAAAAAGGATTATTGCATCTCATCTTATCTTATTCTATTAATCTTATAACCTGGAAACAGTTTCTTTTCTGTGTTTTGATTATTGAATCAAGCGCTACACGAGTAACATTTCATAAATGTTGCAAAGACAATGCTGATGACAGCCATGATTTCACCCTCTTCATTTTAAAAATATCTACCATCAATGAAAATATCAGCACAAGCAAAATATTAAAATCTGTTCGTCCTTTTATCCGTAGGTGGGTGGTGTATGAACCAAGTCCCGACAGCTGTGACAGCTTCTCAGCGTCACACCTGCAGCACTATTTGTCAGGCTTCCTGGAGAGCCAGAGAGGCCCAGGAGGCAAACCCCGTCTGTTGGTGCTCACACCTGGGTAAGAGGCCCGCGGATCATTTTGATGCAGCTGGGAACTGAGAATTCAAGACTCAAACACCAATGCAGATCTGAGCTGAACTTCAATGTTTTAGAATAAAAAGAAAAATATATATTTTAAATCATATTTGACTTCAGTTATATTCATTCATTTTCAAATATGCTGACATTACAGATATACAGATGCTCTTGATGTGGTCCAGGCTGTGCTTTTCCACCCTGACCCTGTCGTCCAAGCTTGTTTCAGCATTGGCGCGGTCACTGCTTGTGTAAACCCTCTGGCCTCCTGCATGGAGCACAGGTAAACTTTATTCCAAACAGATGAGTTCTCAAGCTCTGCCATAAACCTCTGTAAACAAATGTATCAGATGTATGAATGTAAAATAAAAGGCTATTATTGTGACTTATTTGCTATTTAAGTAAAATATATAATATATTAAATAGATAAGAGACCACAGAATTTAGTTAAGGTGTTCCAGGTTTTACCTGCAGATGAAGAGCTGCTTCATTTGTTCTGTTTGTTGTCAGTTGAAATGAAAAACATAAACTCATCTCCTTAAATTGCTGCAATGTGTCTTTACTGATAAGATGATTTGCCAACTGAAATCCTGCTCTGCTCGAAAAACAATGAACTTGGTGACATAAATGCATGAGCAAACCCATCTTTTTGGTTAATACCACGGTCTTGCAGCAGGTGTCCCAGTAAATAAGCAAATCACCTTAAGCAGTACACCCTAGTGTATGCAGATATTTTGCTTGGAGTCCTGTTGTGAGGGAAGCTTTAAATTGCAGCTGTTTGCATGAGATTTGCATAACAGTATGAGAAATTCAATGAAAAAAATCTGTCCTATTAGTAGCTAATGCATTCCGATGGTAGCTTGAAACCTGGCTTATACAGCTTTGTTTGTCTTTCAAGATGCAGTGAATGAGGCTGAATTGCTTTCTGTTTGGATCACCCCTGCAATGCGGTCATCAATTCTACAATCATTTTATACCTCCTAGTGCTCAAATATAAAAATGAAATAAAAATCAAAATGGCTGTCAGGGTTAGTGTTAGCGTTTACTGACTGGAACACTTGAACACTCCAACACTGTGAACACTTTGAAAAACAATCTATAACACTGGATGTAATCCAAAAAATACATATTATGTGAAATTATCAGAGAAAAATCAGAAGAGGTGCAATATGGAGCATAGTATGGTAGTAATTTTATCTTAGTTATCTTGTTTTTTTTAATTGAGGGAAGCAAAAATCAATACAGAAACTGAAACTTGATGATTTTCCTTGAACTAATGGACATTATATTGTTGAAATCTACGCTTTTTTCCCATAAAGGCTACTATGGTAAGTTCCTTGCATGGTACCATAGTCACCTGCAGCCATTGTAACTCAGAGAAAAGGGAAGCAGCTTGCAACAAATGTGATCTGCTTTTGTTTTGCAACCTTTTACAGAAGTCTTATTTACTGGTGGTTGATTAAAGTGTTCTGGTGTTTTATGCAAGCTAAAGAAAACAGCTATGGAATATTAAATCTAAGCTGTGGTGCGTACAGTATATTTCTAAGTAGCATCTAAGGTGACCAGCTAATTAACTACAGGGCTGGATGCAGTTAAATATAAGACACACCCCAGATTTCCAGGAAGAGGTTACGTGACACTTTTGGTGATTAAAACTCAAAGCAGGGTCCCTTTACAGATAGGATCAGTCCTGCATTTAATCTCACTCTCCTTTTGTTACAGGCTTTAGATGTAGCTTACGAGCTTCTCACTGTCAAACTGAGCTACTCCACACAATATGACACTCCAATTAAAAGTCTGTTTTCCACAACACAGCCAAGCTGGGCTGGCCGGTGAGGGTTACATACTGATCATCTCAGTCCAGATCCAGAGTGTGTAGATGATGATGAGGGATTGTAATGATTTGATGAAGCGTACTTGGGCTGGACAATAGGGATCAAACAACATATCTAATTACATGTCCCATGAATGGCTGCACTGGAAATGAAACATCAGCATTTTTCCTGTGAGGTAAAAACGACAATTAACTTTACTCTACAGCTACACTGATCAGTATATCTGCAGAATATGTCCCACGTCCATCCAGGCAACTGCACATAGACCGTGCGAGAGACTGCAGAACCTCTCAAAAACTGGTCTGGAAGGTGACAGGACAAGCACTTTCATTGCAGGCCAATCATTTGCTGAAGTAGGCAGTTCATTAATCAGTCCTTTGCCAAAACCTTTTCCATCGCAAAACATTTTCAGTGTTGTTCTTTGTTCCTCATGTTATGAAATGAATGTTCAGTTCTCCTAAAACCTAAACTATAGCAGCCCTACTATAGTGTCAGCAGTCACTTCTCGCTGTGTTTTCATATTTGTAGCTCCCGCCTTTACCTTCTCACAGCACTATGATTGGGCAATGCCTCTGCAGACTGAGCTCAGTTTTTCTGCTTGAAGATTTGCGAGGTGGATCTGCCAGGTTACAGACATTAAATCAGAGAGATCCAAAAAAACAGTACCAGATAAATACCAGAGGATAAAAAATAGAAATCTTAGACATCCACTGCTGGAAAATTTTTCTCTTGAATTCATCAAATATCAGACACACTACATTAATCATACAAAAACACCAATATCTCTGTAGTCTTAGGATATTCAAGTTCTCAATACTTAAGAATACCATGTTATCAAGATTACGTAACCTCAGGTTCTTGCGCTGTTGTATCAAGAGTACAGAAAATATAATGAACCACAATCACATTCTTTACCAAAGAGCTCTGTCAGCATTATTCCTCACCACTTCCACACACAATTAAGACAGCGAAGGAGTTTGCCATTTGGTTCTATAAATTATATAATGCTCCCTTAAACAAAATTAAAAAATCCTGCTGAAAGCATTTTATATATATATATATATATATATATATATATATATATATATATATATATATATATATATATATATATATATATATATATATATATATATATAAATATATAAAATCAGTCCTTTTCAAACCTATTCTTGGGGTGCTAGTGGCTCAGTCTGTTAGTGCACTCAGCCAGTGATAGGAAAGTTGCAGGTTTGAGCCCAGCTCCGGCTGTCACATGTCGATGTGTCCTTAGGCAAGGCACTTAACCACAAGCCACTCCCACTGCTGCGTCAGTGGTGTGTAGATTGGTATAGAAGGGTGTGAATGTGTTGGCAAACATTGATAGACAACTGAGCTAGAAACTCATAACTATCAGTGAGTGAATGGGTGGCTCCCAGCTGTGGTGTAAAAATGCCATGACTGATCAGAAAGACTGGAAAAGTGCTACACAAGCTCAAGTCTATTTGACCATTTACATTTATCAATAAATAGATACCTAGATAGATGGATAGATGACATTAAAAAAGTTACAGAAGCAAGAAGCTGGGGACAGGCATGGTCAGTAGTTATTGCACAAGAAAATTAAAGTGCAGTTCTCCTTACAATAAGCAGTGAAATTAAGTAGAAACATGTTAAAATGGTTAAATAACGATAAGAATAATAAAATAATGGATAAAAGCAGGATAACAATAACAGATAAGAGGCTGGTGCCAGTAAAATAAGTTGAAAAATATATAAAATAATATATAACAGTTGCAGGAGAAGAATTGACTGCTGAGAAGAGATAAGGATGTTGGGGGAGAAGAGAGCATATAGCGGTTTGTTTTGTGTTTGCTTGCTCTGTATCATCTCCCAGAAAGCAGAAGTTCATATTCTAGTGAAAGAAGATGAGAAGGATCATTAAGAATTTTATATACCTGGTTAAGACTGACACCATTGAAGACAGTCTGTAATAGGGCTGAACAATTTTAGGAAAAGGTCTAATTGCGATTTTTCTGGCAGATATTATGATTTCAAATCAGTGTAATATTCTCTACGTTTACAGTATAGACAACAGTAAAGAAATAAATGATCAGAATCACATAACACATTATTCATCATCTGATATTGATGATTAATAATCTGTTTTCATTATTTAAGGGATACTCCAACTTCTACTTCTAAAGAGGCTTTGTGTTGTTGACCTGCTTACCAGCACTTCCATAAATGTAAATTGTCTGCAAATTTGTAAAATAGTTTGTGTAAAATTGTTGACACAACAGATCCTGGGTCTGTCAGGAGTGCTGTAAAAAGTTGCAGCTTTGGTGATCACATGATTGCTTTGTCTGAAATTGCAATTTTGATCCAAAAACAATAAATCTTTCAGCCCTAGACTGCAGGGAAGGCTGGTCTTTTTGACCTATCACCTTCAAAGCAGATTTTATCAGTTTATAGATTTTTTATTTACTCTGAATGGAGAGTGTGCCAAACCAAGCTGCCAGTCCATTTCTTAGGAGGCTTTTAATATTTTTATTCTAGAAAATGAACATGATTAAGACAGAGAAAAAGTGTGAAGCCATGAAAAAGTAATAATTGTTATAAACATTTAATCTCATCCATATTCTCATTTAAAAAATAAATATCAGTGCAACCTGAAAACCCCGAAATTCAATATTACCCTGTGCTCATGCACCCTCAATGGTGTCATGTATGCTAAGAAATGCTTCTATCAGGCCCATGAACAACAGCCTTTCAGACAAGGTGAAATTCTAGCCATCTGAGCTAAATCTAAATATGTTTCAGGTCCTGTGATGACTCCTTCTCGAACTCTGACGAACCCCGTTTGGCTCTGCAATGGAAAAATGTGTTATAAGAGGTTTAGTTAGCAATGTGGTTAGCACCGACTTTTCCATTCGAAGCATCTTCAACAAGCCCCCCCCATCACTGCCTGTTGCCATAGATTGTATGGAGGTCTGTGGACCCCCACTATGGCGCTAATTGGGGATGGTTAGCCCAGCTTAGGTCTGACCTGCCTGTCAACCCCCTCAGCATAGCCCTTTAATCCCCCAGGTCCACATGTGCAACCAACACACCCTCCACAGTGAAGCTCATCAGTCAGTCATGATCCATTCTTTGTGATGAATTTAGACAGTTCATTACATCAGGACAGGAAAGATAAATGCCTTACAAATCGCTGATCCTCCAGCCTGCAGACTCCCCAAGAGCTACAGAGGAGGGTCTGCGGTGGCTGGAGGAGGAATTGGCTCAGGATTGTTATTCGGATAGTGCTGTATAACAGTGATCGATTGGAAAAGTGAGAATAAATTATGTTAAGAATAAATGAGATTACAGAAAGCTTTTACTTTGGTCAGTTTTCAGTCATAGCCATGATGTCATCTTATGAAAAACGTCTCATGATTGATCAATTGAATGCCAGCCGGGGCCTATAACATGAAATTATCCCCTTTATTGCCATATTGCCCATTTGTCTTTGGCAGAGTTATTGTGAGTGACAATACTGTGGAGAAAGACATAAATTACAATAATGGGAAATATCTAATTAGCACATTAAGATGCAGCTCTTGTATGTGTTTCACATAAGTTTAAATAAATTACTACGGATAATTTTAAATTTGTTATTTATATAGATGTATTTTGGCCTTTTTGACTGTATTTGAAATTAAATAAGGACTGGTTGATGCAGACAAAAAAATTACATTTAGGGTTTTTTTTAGCCAAGTAGTGTTACTCAGTGAATATTTCAATTTTTTCAGATAAATGATAAAACAATGAAGCTCAAAGCAAGGATTGTTTTGATGCAGAGGGCTGCAAGTGTTTGTGGTTTTGGGCTGCATCTTATCACTTTACATAGTTATCAAGCCAGTGTAAAAGGTGGAAAAGATTTGTCATGGTCAAACTTCTTTACTGCCTGTTTTGTCTTTCTCGGCAATAAACAGGATTCTGCTGCTTGTCTGAGATCCTAAACACAAAGAGACAGTTTTTCATTTTACCTTCCAGATGATCTTCTTTGTGTAACTGTGCTTAGCATCTTGTTCTTTGTTTGTGACACTCGCTTAATTGTGCTAACATAAACCTTCAAAGTTAATGACTTTTTCCCCACAACACCTTCCTGCAGATGATTCACAATAAAATCATTAAGAAAGAAATGAATGTAATTAGAGAAAAAAGTCCTGTTACATTCTGTAATTTACGTAGATAAAGGTCTCAGTCACATTTGAGTAAGATAATTGTATTTGTGTAAATGTCATAGGATATTTTTTTTAAATATATTGTATTTTGCATCTTTGAGTCTTTTTGAAAGCGCTATAAAAATTAGATGCATTATTATTATTATTTTTATTATTATTATCATTATTTTTAAGGACCCCTTGCAATTACACCACAGACTACTAGGGGTCCACAGACCTCAGGTTGAGAAACACTGCTCTAGATGACAGTTTCCTTCAGAGGTGGAAATCTGGAAGGTAAGGTGGGTGTGATGCAGGAAAGGAGCCACAGGTTGAACTTGAAAACAGGGCTTGACATAACCTCTAAGACACTCGTGCACAAATAATTTTAAAATTTGACAAATTTCAGTCACCTTTCATTTTTGTTTTAAAGAACATATCATGAACTGTGTGAAAGAATAAATAGAATATTTCAAATGTGTAAAAAAGAAAGAAAAAATAACACTAAAGAAAGATCACACAACAACAAATTGACATAATAAATGTTAAGCACAGTAGAAGAAGTGTAAACTAACGTATACCCACCTCTTTTCCTGAAATAACTCATCGTTCATTAATCAATCAGCTCCCTCATTAATATAAACTCATACAATAATGACAATATAACATATTACATACTCTCTGTTTAGGTAAATAAGAAGTGATCCTAGAGCACAAACTTCCACTAAGGAATTTTCCAATATTCTTGGATGAGTTATTGTCAGAATTAAATAAAACACTCCCCCGGTTCTTCATCTAATATGATTATACTTGCGTATATTCTGCATATACCTGATAGATGTTCTGATATATCAGCTGTGTGGATCATCCAATGCAATGCTCGGCTTTTTAAGCTTTTGTCTGTCAATATAAATATTATGCCATTAATATTGTGAATCCCTACTGTTTATTAAAAAGAAGTTCTTTTCTCTTGTGTCTTATTTTAGGTGTGCTTTCCCTAAGCTGTTGGAGCAGTGCAGCCAAGGTGAGGCTCTTTCTGTTGAGTTCTGCAGTTTCACACCATTTTCATGTTCAGATGAAACATGTTAAAATCTATCAGAAAATATATCAGCTTTGATTTATTCTCCAGAAATATATTTATACTTTTGGAGGCAATATAAACAACTTCAAGCAAGCCATCAGTGTTATAATTAAAGTCAATGAACATTCGACTAATTCTAAGGACAGTTTTTTTATCTTAAAATAAAGTAAAGCCTTTTTTCCTCAGTATTCCCTCTCTGTGCCTCATTTCATGTCAGGTATTGTGAGTACAGTGGTGTTCACTGGGCTGACAGCAGAGCAGAGGAACCCTCTCATGCAGCATGTTCAGCAGTTGGTACGCTCTGCCAACCCCACCGCAGCCTTCATACTTGCAGAGAGAGGAGCTGTCATCAGGTTGGCGCTCTCAGAATTGTGATCAATGCTGAAAACAGTGATTAAATGCTTTTATCTGCTTAATATAATCAGTGCTGCTGCATTGAGTCCTGCATTTTTGGTTGAATTTGTGAGATAAGCACAGTTTGTACATAAAAATTGAAGGAACATCTCCCTTTACAATGTTTACTTTATTATTCTTTCTATGCAACTAATGCCAAGGTCAGACTACGTGATTTACTTTTGGTTGTTATGATGGTCACTCCATTTACGCAGTCAGAGCCATATGAGCCATTTAATACACAGAGCTTTACAGCCTGTCACATGATTGATCTAGCTTTCTGTGTATAGCTTAATAAATAAATTAACTATCTTATTAGCAAACCGAATGCATCGGTGGAATCTTAGAGCATTTTTGGTGATTTTACAGCCAGTATAACTGCCGTACACACTGGCAGAATAAAACCTAATGCAACAGATAGATAGATAGATAGATAGATAGACAGAGGTTGGTGACAAGTATGGTCAGTAGTTATTGCACAAGAAGATTGAAGTGCAGTGCTCCTTACAGTAAGCAGTGAAAATAAGTAGAAACATGTTAACTCAAGTTGATTATAGATTAAAACTGTTTTTTGAGAAGTTGTTTATAACTAAGTTTGCAAACACAGTGAAGAAAAATCACATAAATGAAAGTTGGTATGCATTTAATCCTTGTTTTTTTTTTTTTCTTTCTTTACTAGAAATGAAGATGTGAACCTTATTCTCTCCGACAGCAGTTTCAATGAACCACAGATGCTCAGAGCACGTTATGTCCTCTACCCCGGATGGTAAGACCCTTCACTTTACTGCTTATGCCCCCCGTCCATCCCCCTGTTTCTACACTCAACCTTTGGCCGCTGAGCGTTAGATTGGCGGTGATTCCTTGCTCACTGTTCCTCAGTCCTGCTTTGCCTCCCTTTCTGCTGTTTAATTGCCACTCGGCTTTAGTGGTGGGGGTATCGGCTGCTGATTGCTGTAAAGCCCCTCAGGGCATCTTGTGTTCTATCACCAGCTGCCTCCTGGCCGCACAGTAACAAGCTGTTGGCCATGCAGTTGCCATGTACACAGAGGGGTCTCCTTCCCCTTGGACCTTTTCCAGTCAGCCTTCATGCCACAGTGGTCAGCCTAATATGAACCTTTGCTAAGTCCTCCTGTCAGATCATACACTCGATATCTGTCCAAGGTCTGGCTCTTTCAATTACTCATCTTCAAGCCTGACTTTTTGTGTACTTCTGTGGGTGTGAAAGAAATGTGTCTGACACAAACATAAACTCTTGGACAAGAACCTCCTTGATCTGCTGATGAGTGTGTTTAGATGTACAGATTTGTCATTCATCATAAATCACATTTATAGCCTTTTTTCTTTGGGCAGCAGGAAGAGTAAACAACGTTCAGGCCAAAGACAAATGTAACACAAACGTTTGTCTTGTTCTTAACTTAACTTTGTCACCATTTGTGTGATGTGCATGTGCTCTGTGTTTTAGGTGCAAAGGGCGCTTCTTCTCTGGTTCTGGGTCTTTGGTCCTTGCCCAGCAGCGTGTGGCTTTCAAACAGCCCCTGGAGAGGCCTCTATTTGTCACCCACTGTAAAGGTGAGAGGGAAAGAAATTCTGCCCCCCCTTTTTTTACTCTTACACGTGACAGAAGCTGCAGATATGAGCTGGCAGGGTTTGTGGATGATTACATAAGCTGCCAGCCCCTCCAAATATGGAGACAACTGAGGTCTCCAAGTGTTTGTTCACCCCTGCAGTGCAATAATCAGTATTCACAAAGCAGACATGCACGGCGTATTGTTTACAGCTTTGCTTTGCTGACAATATTAATTATGACGAACAATGATGAACCTTACAGTTTGATTCCTGGTCGTGACTGCTGGCTGTACTGTATGGTTTCCCCAAACATATGGGGTATCTCCCCAATAAAATCAGACAGGTTAAGGTCATGACTTAACCTTTGTAGACAACATGTTTAATGGTTAGGGCGCCATCATTTGTCAGAAGTGTAAACTGATGGTTTGCATTAACCTTGCAGTGCAGCTGGATCTGCCTGATTTAATTTTAATGTCTATAATCAGAGATTAGCATAGATGCTAACAGCCTCAGTTACATTTTTTTTCAGATCTGGACTGCACTCAATCCGAATTGACAAAACTTCAAGCTTCTCTATAGAAAGGATATCTTAGTTCCACTTCCAACATGTTTTGCCTGTTCAGTTCTTTACACCGCAGCAGTAGTGCATGCCTACTACATTATCTAATTGGCCTGTAATGAATGTGATTGACGAAGCGATCGTCCAGTCAACTGCCAGTCAAGCTGTTGAAGGGTTCTCCTCATTCCAAACATTTTCTAAAGGCACTCTCCCAAATGGACTGGTGAAATATATTGAACAGTCCATTTAGTGATTCAGATTAGGTTTGCGTTGTCACGGGTCAAAATGTTAACAGAATGCTTCAGCACAAGGTCACCACAAGGATGAAATCATCAAAACATGGATACACCGTAATTTCTCATATGTAACACGCATTTTTTTGCTCTTAAATAGGGTCTAATTTGTGGGTGTGTATTATACACAAGCACAAGCAAAATATGTAAAATATTTCGTCTCACCAACATCGCAGTTACGACACATCTGATACAAAAAGCCGAAATATTCTCTTTCTCTGCGAAATATTACCGCCAAACTTGTGTCATTCTTATTAAACTGACTGTTAAACTGTTCTAATCCAATAGTTAGGTCTTAATTAGTTTACCTTTGTGTAATGATCGTGTAATTCTCAAGTGTTATGGTACCAGTCATCTTGTGAGCAAGGGGACCAAAGTAGCTGTGCTGCGTGCCGTGTCTACCACCACTGCTGCCCTCTGTCTGACTCTCTGTGTCAAGTTCTTTCCAGTATGGAAAAAAATCTGTTATGCTTAACTTCTTAAAATACTAATGGATTTTTTAATTAACAGAACAAACTCTGATCTGTATTTGTGGTCAGACCGAGGAAGAAATGTTGGAACTGTGGGAGAGTAAATTCCAAAAATAAAGAATGAAAGATTACCAGTGTATGTACTAATGGTTGTTATAACTTTGGAACTGGCCCTGATTTTCATAATGAGTCCATTTCTCAGGTTCATATTTAGTAAGGATTAAGTAATGAGATACTCCTTGATCTGTTCACAGAGTGGGAATTCAAGATAAACTAATCAGTTGATTAAGATTAAAACGTCAGGCAATGATTTTATTCATAATGTTTTATTTATAAATGCGATTAAATTTAGTATATTGTGGTTAATTTATGTCTGACTGAAATACAAGATTGTTGGTATTACAGTGTGATAAGAAAAGATTGAGAAACCTTTATAACTAAGGGGTGTGTGTCGATGAATATCAAAAGAAACTAAATAAAAATCTATAACTAATTTATTGCAAAGGATGGGTTGAGGTCGGCTTGTGTTTCTTCACCCGCTTTTTAGAAATTTAAACTAAATCATCAACCATTAGTTTTTATTTTTTTTATTTTTTTATTTTTTTGTATTTGTATTTTTTACATTTTTCCATTGTTTTGTGATCAGTGAGCTTCTTTTTCTTTTTACATGTTTGAAATGGGCCTTCAAATTTAAATAAAACTAATACTCTATGTTTGTTTGCTTGTTTGTTTTTATAGCTTTAAAGTCATCACTAAGGCCAAGCCCCTTCCAAGGAAACGTGTACAATATCTGGGGAAAAGTCCGATTTTCCGGTAGGAATTTTGAATTACCATCGTAACTTTTGCCTTTTAAAAACATTTGAAATTTTACTAACTTTCTGACATTTCAGGTCAGATTCTTGTCAACCTGCTTTTGTTAATCATTCCTGAACCAATGTGACGTGTTTCTTTGGAGGATTATATTTAACCTAACTTTGCATCTCCCAGTTCTGGGAATAATTTTACGAAAAGTTTCCTTCAAGGCAGGAAAGATGCTTCTGACGGTAGGAATACTGCTCGGTTGTTGGTCTGGTGTCTGGTGTTTAGATCTCAACTCATAGTCCACCGGTTTGATTCCCTCCACATAGTTTTCTCACTCTTTTTTCATTTGGAGACCTGTGCAGCATTTTTGCATGAAGAGAGAGTGCAGCTGACTGCGAGGTGTCCAGAGAGTGTGCAGGTAGAGCAGTAAAGCTGAGAGGATGCAGCAGGATGGAATGAATGTGAGGCTGTGTTGGGGCTGGGCAATATGTGGAGTTTTAGGATGTATTTTCAAACTGGATTAAAGGTAAGGCAGTATTGTGTATATGGGAAGTTTGTGTTGACAAAAACAAGTGAAAGACCAAATGCTTAGTAAAAACAGTGTTGATGGTCAGACACATCAACAGCAAGGCTCAGTCGACACTTTTGACCTCAGTTAAGTAATTTGAAATGCTATGTCTAAATAGGGAATTAAGCTTTTATTCTAAGGAAATTTTAATTAATTACAGTGATACCTAAGCAACAAAAAGAGAAGTCCTAAACCCCCAATGCTGGCAATTTTCAATTTTTTATATCAAAAATATAGGTTTATTCCCACACTCTGCATAAATTATGCAAATATGTTGTCAGCTTTGGAAAAGGTGGAGGAACAGGAGTAAGAATTTTCATACATTCATCATTTCTTTACAATTTAGACCAGAGATGGGCGACTGATGACTGTGGGGTCAAATGCAGTCCCCCTCCTCTCTTAATGCAGCCCGTCAGTCAGTTTGAAATACCCAAAATGAATGTATATGAAAATCTTGCATTAAAATTCGAAATATTAACAAAAAATGACATTATATTTGGCTGTAAGTGTTCATGTTAAACCCATTTTTATGTATTTACGAAAACAGAAATAAAAATTTAAGCGAAGTATGTTTTGACAAACCAGTCAGTGCTCTGTTACTGTCAGTTCCTGAAACCTGCTTTAATCCTGAGTTTAGCTCCTTAGACTAAGTATTGTTATTTTTGAGTTTAAAAAATGTATAAATGTTAATGAAGTAACTTTATGACAGCTATATGAAATCGTCCCTCTATGTGACCTTTAAATGGAAACAAGGTTTGGCCCACTGGCAATCAGGACAGTGTCAATGCAGCCCTCTTGGTGACCAAAGTTTCTCATCCTTGATTTATAAAGTCCTCTGTTACTGTTTTATTAAAAGAGCACGAGAAAAGATCTTTAAATTCTGTGCTTCTGATTCCACTGATCACTTGAATAATGGAGATTGTATCATATTGGAACATATCTTCAAGGAGTAAAAGAAATTTTGACGACTTTGATTTGCTGAAATGCTGGAAATATTTCTGATTTTTTTGCAGTTTAAACAGCAGGAGTTCATCTTCTGATGATGAGGAACATGGAGCTGTCTAAAAATGGGTGTCCAAGAGTTAATTTTTTTCTGTTACATACGTATCAAATTAGTAAAAGTTCATTTTGACAGGCATCTTATCAGAGTTTGTAGTTCTGGTATTGTGACAACCGTTTATTTCTGTACAGAAACAAAGTATCAACAGTACGTCATTGGTCCATATTCAGCTAAAGTTTGCTAAGGTATTATATTAGGTCCATATTGCCCAGCCCTGGCTGTATCCTGTAATTCTTATCCCAGTGCTTATACTGAAAATGTGTGAAGTGTGAACCTGAGTACCTGTCTGTAGGATAGTATGTCATTTATGTCACTTTAGATTCAGTTATGTGGTTTATTTACGTTTCTGTATGTAGCTGTTGCACTTTGAAACATGCTTTGCATATTTTTAGGATATTTATATTACACGTCTAATCTCCTTTTTTATTTTTATTTTTCAACCTGCACGTGAGTTGTGTGAACCATTTTGGGACCAGAGAGGCTGTGTGGATGCTAAAACATTAACACCCCACCAACACCATGCTGTTACCAAATGAAGCTGCTGTAGCAGGTGTTACACAGGGTGTGAACTGTATGTGTGACTTGGGTGTGAGCTCCTTCATTTCTGGACCCTCCAGACTCCGAGCAGCTGATGGAGGTGAGCTTCAACACTGCGAGTGGCAGCCTGAGCATTGTCCCAGAGCAGAGAGTGGACCCTGTGACCCCGGGCCCCAAAGAGACCAACACGTCCTCCTTTCTCATCTTTGATGGTGTCTGCCTCACAGAGGAAGGGCTGAAGGACTGGCTCAGATTGTGTGCCAAGCAGGTAGATGTGAAAGGCCTGTTTTTTCTAAATGGCAATACACACTGAGAATCAATAAATTCATTAGAATCCGTTGTCTTAAAAAGTGCTCAATTAGGAAATAAAAATTTTAACAGATGTGTTTTTTGTGCTGATAACAGGGGCAGACAAAGAAGCCTAAGAAGACAAAATATACTCTTTCTGCACAGGAACTGAAGCATATCCATGTGAGTATGTTTTAAAGTCATTTAACACATAGTTAGCAGTGATGGAGATTTTTCTCTTAAGACAGAAGGACATTAAATGATAACCAAACACCAGGGTTTTAACTGAAGAGCATCTGCTCTGAAACTAAAAACAGTGCCCTTAGAATGTCAATAAAAAACATAAACAGGGCCGAGGAGGGGTACAAGGCACACCTAGAGTCTGTGTAACAAAAGCAAACACACAAGGGGCTGTTGTTGTTCGTAGGCGCGCGCGCTACCTTTATCTGAAAGAGTGCTGTGCATGCGCTGCGTCCCCATTTTCCCTGACAACAGTGATTCCTGTTTACACGGAGACAGACTCGAAAACGTTTTTAAAACTTTTCACTCTGGGCCCTGATTTCAAAAGTTTGCGGATTCAGGCACTCCGGGCACCGTTCTCGTGTAAACGGAGGCTCAAACACATCGAAAACTCTCCGTTTTCGGCCATTTTCATTGTCGTGTCAACGGACCCTCAGAGCACTGCCATCCCCTGCTGGGTCTGTGTGCTCCCCTCTCATATTATGCAGCTGATACTACCTTCGGAGGCAGAGTAAATGGGGGGATCACATTATTCCTCTACTCTGTGTCTGCGATGTTCACAGTGAAGAAAAACGTAATAGGGTCATAAATATTACAGCTTGAAACTGCAGTGTGAATGAGGCTACACAAACGCACCCATGAGCTCCTGAAGATCCTTAAAGAAGAAAAAAGTCTAAGTTTGGATTTTTTAAATTTTATGGTTATAAAAAGTCTGACTTTTCCTCATTGGAAATTAAGTTTTACATTAAACTTTGACCAAGACTGGCTTTTTTAAGTCTATTGAGGCTGTATAAAAACCTGTTTTAGAAAATATTGAGGAAAATGGTGGCAAAGATGTTACATCTGTACAGTAAGCATTAAAAAATGTTTTGTTCATGTGTGCCTTTGCCCTCTCATAACTGCTTCTCTTTCTTACTCGTTTGAGAGCAATGAGCCTTGACAACCTGTAGGTAGATTAGTAATTATCACCATACTCTTTATGTGAAAAATCTCACTCTGATAAATCAGCAAATCAGAGCCAATGTTGGAAAATAAATACCCCCAGTGTTGACTGCAGTTTGTTCTGCAATGCAAAAAATTTGTATCAACTTTTCCTTGTCTCAGTAAGGTTTTAAACAGTGAATTAATTCCGTAATTGTTGTGAAGTAGAATTTCCTGAAACTCACAACCATGACACTTCAGAGCAACATCTCTTTTTTGAGCAGCAGCAGGCACTGAGGCAACTGATACAGAGGACATGGGGGAGAGGAGACTGTTTTGGCTGAAGTCTTATTTTTGCAGAGCTTATACACCGATGCAACCAATATACCAGAATAAAATGCTGAGACATGCACAGTCAGGACTGCAAGAGCAGCTGCCTCAGTCACACAGATTAAACACAGCCGAACACTGTTGATATTTCACCTACATTCTTTGAAACTTTCTGCAAGTGGCAGCTGCTCAAAACATGCAGGGGAACAGTGGGACAGACAGATCTGGTGGGGACTGGTGCAACTTTTTAACAGTATTCATTTGTTACTAAGTTATTGTACTGCATTTTTATGAAACACTGGTACTTTGTGAAGTTAATAAATTGTTCATTGGGCTGATATATTAGAAAAGAATCTGCAGATTGAAACATCAGGTGAAAGTGGGTGACATGATGAAAATTTGAAGGACGAGTATGACAAATTGATTGATTTAAAAGTGGTGCCTGCCCTCCACAAAAAGCCCTGGTCTGACCTGGGGTTGCAACTACCTCCTTAAAGGTAGCAGAAGGCAAGCCAACATAGTGAAATTGACAGGTCATGATGTGGACTTAGATTAACATGACAAATCATCACACAGAAAGACAGTTAAAAACCCTCTTTTCTTCACAGGAGATTGTCGACAATTAACAGCAGGTTATGAACAAGTGAAATTTCGGATTTCACATTAATTCTATTGACAGTTTTGCACTTGCCCCCCACAGTTTGCTTAGCAGGGTGACGCACTTTTTAGTAAATTTATTACTAACAGCAAGCGCCACAAATCACCTGCTTCTAATCAAACATGAGGGAAATAGATACAGTGGCCTGGGCTAAACCAGTAGAGGTCAGTTACTGTGTATTTTTAACACAATATACAGAATTAAGACATAGATTTGGACCCAGATAGATTGATAGCACTACTTAATACCCCCACACAAAGGTCCTCAGCTGAGAAAAATGGGTCTGGGTGTTAAGTTACCCTCTAAAGTGACTCTGTACAGATCTGTTGATTGTGAGCAATGTTTTAATTAGCTACCAGCGGATAAGTTTGTTAACATATTGTGTTACTTACATGCATGCTTCGCACACATGCACTTCCCTGCTGATGATTTCATACGTGGTGGCTGAGGGCTTCAGCAGACAGTCAGTAACAGATGAAGGAGCAGCCCTTCAGTTTCTGATGTAAAACTGGGCCCAGTGCATTCAGTTTTCAGGATTTTCTCCCTTAAATTATCTATGCGAGCATTTTTAGGTTGCTTACATAAAACAGATTTTGTCAAAAATGTCACTGCACAAGACTTAACCCACTGTTCTGTCTGATGCTTTTCCTCTTTGTCTTCCAAGATACCCTGAGCAGGGTCAGGTTCTGCTTTGCCGTGTGCCTTTTCCATTAATAACCTAAGATATCTGGATGTTTAATGTTTCTGTTCAGCTGTCCAGGCACTTGGACCCACTACCGGCAGGCTTCTTCTACAATGGGTATCAATATGTGGACATCTTCGGAGAAAAAAGGGACATCCATCCAAGTATCCTTTCTTATGTACACTTCCAATCAGGCTTGCAACATTTTTTAATCCTAGAAACAGCTTAATTTAGATATTTAATATACATGCAGCACAGATGTTTTTGATAAACTGGAAAACAGTTGAATAGAAACGCTCTCAACCCAAAATAGAAGTGACCATGGATCCTTTTGCAGGTTTGCTTGCACCTGTGTTGTTGTTTTTTGAGGTTGTGTTTTTTCCCCTTACATTGCTCTCACTGCAGACATGGAAGAGTTCATTAAAGAGTACATCACAGAGGCCAACAAAGAGATCGAGCTATTCAACCGTCAGCTGGAGCTGCAGCCCGACCTGTTTGATCCATGATAGAATCTCTGTGTACGTCAAATGCCCCATTCTGTTTTAACTCACTTTAAGGGAACCACTGTGGGAGGGACAGGGAGGGTTATGTACCAAACACTCCAAAAGATTTGTCAGTGTGTTTACAAGTCTATCCATTATCTGTGTACTGTGTCACTTTTTCTTCATGTTTTACATAAAAAAAATTGAATGCAGGGGAGCTTTAAAACAATGAAATCTGCCATCAGAGGCAGGTTATGTCATGGAGTGGCTGTTTGCCTCACTTCCCACTGCAACACTAGTAAGTGTGCAGTTAGCACTTTGGCGAGTCAAGTATCATATATATCAAATGAAAGTGGCAAAGTGACGGGTTCACTAATGTTAATTCAAATTAAAGATGTCAATCAAGTAATGAACGATGTTGACAACTGCAGACAACTGTGAAACCTAACACAGCACAAGCCTCCATCTTCAAATCTTTGTGATAACACCACAAAGCCTGAAAGCTATGAGACTTTTACAATCGAGGGGAATTTCCAGCCACGCACTCCTACAGCTTGTGTGTTTCTGTTTATCACAGTTGGCAAATTAATGCCTCTATTTCTGGACATGCATGGATAGCCGTGTGATACTGGTGGGCTCCCTGGTGGGGTTTCTCAAGAATCGCTCCTCCTCTGTTGTCACCCAATCCATGGCCCACCTGTTATCTTGTCTGCGTGCCACGCTGCAGCAGAGGGAGCGCTTGGCCATAGAGCTGTAAACATTGGACAGCCTGTTGGCCGTAGACAACTGATGAATGATACCATTAATCACATAGCTAAATGCCATCACAGTGCTTTATTTTAAGACTCCTAAAGTGAATCTAATGAAAGTGCAATAAAGCAGATTTCAGTCTTTGCAGCAAACTGTTGTAGTTAAAAGCATCTGGAGTATTAAAAAACACTTTGAATTAGAAAGGGTTTTAATTTACTCCAGACTTGTTTCCTCAAGTACTGTCTTCTGTTAAACATAGTGCAGCTAGCAACCAGTTAAAAACCAGCAGACAAAGTTTACCAAGCAAAGCCTCACTGCAGCCTGGTGTGGATTTCTGAGAAGTTTGGTCAAATGCTATATGTTATAACATCTGTTATAAATGTAAACATTCCAATGTTTTTAATGTTTTGGCACTACTTTTGGGGTAGGAAAGGGGAAATGAAAAAATCTTTAAAAAAAAAAAAAAAAAAAGATTTTGCCAGGGATAACCTGAGCAGAGCTTTTAGTGGAAAATGTAAGGTTTTGTAACAGTGGTGTGATGTTACAGAGCCTCAGACTGTAGGCGTAGTTGAAATGAGTAGATGTGTCACTGTTTGCTCTGAAATAGTGTGTCACACTAATGTTCTATGCATGTCTTCCTCTTTTCAGGGTTTCTTCACATATTTTTAAATATTTACCAGGAGAAAACTATGACATTTTATCAGTTTATGTAGAAAGCACAGCTGCAAGGTCTTTCATTTAAGACCTGGTTAAATTCTAATTTTAATGTCCGACCACAAGTTTTCAAGTTCACGTGGTAGATAATTGGAATTTAGAAGCTGAAAATGTGAAGAAACTCTGCTACAATGTCTATAAACCAGGATTTTATTCTTCATGGGGTCAGCAGTGTTACATGAAAAATGATTTTAAACTCAGCTGATACTGAATTTTACTGAAATGAAGAAATAATGATAAAAAAAATTAGGGGTGCACAATATTGGATTCATGCAGTTTGCCGATATCCCCAAAGTTGTTTTAGCCAAACTATTACCTATATATAAAGGTGGGCATACATTGTGCAATTTCAAACCTGTGGTACATTATTCTTGGATGATTGTCGGCTAATGCTGTGTGACTGAATTGTTTACAGCACACAACCAACATGCACAATTTCAATCTCACACTGTTCAATCAGATGGTGGAAAATGACCTGAGTGCTCACACTGTTCATGTAAAACTGGGATGAAACTTTGACAAAAGTCAACGAAGTTCCATAAGACCCTAATACACACAGTCAAAAAAAGCGATGGCTATGGCGCACACACACACACACGTATATGGCATCACCGGCCAACACAGGAAGCAGCTGAACTATGAAGAGTTCTCTAGCGTCATCTGAAGCTCTTTGTATATTTTCCTTTGCATTGATATATTCCCTGATCTGAGGGAAGGACACATATCACACGGACACTCCTGCTATAACTGTGGAGATGTCAGTCACTGTCTGACAGCTCAAAAGGGAAAAAGGTGGAGGATCCACACATAGTAGCTGTCGCTGTGTGAGTGAATGCAGTCATATGGCCAGAATATCAAACAAAATCCATCAAACTGGTTCCTCAACTGTGATCCACCGTTGTGTCTCTGTGTACACTGCACGACAAACAGCGCACAGTCGGACTGAAGTCCACTCCAACTGCAAAGGCAGTCACACGACTTCAGAGTCGGGTCAAATCCATGTTGAAATCACACAGTGTATGCCCAGCTTAAGAGAACCCGCCTGTTTCTTTGTTTTGACTGTCAGTATGAGAGCCAAGGCAAGTAATATTTTATTCTACAATAAATGTAATACCATTCAGTTTCAGACATTTAGGAGGATAAGGAAGATAAAAGAAAGCTCTAGTTTTTTAACTATTTCTTTCTGTTTAGATATCCAAACAGTTTTGTGTATTTTTATAGATTTTCAATTTAAAGTGGAAATACTGCTGCTCCTACAGTGGCACTGTAAATGGCATTAGCTGTCTTCACTCATAATGAGTTAACTAAGATTTTATTGTCAGATTAGAGAGGAAGGTTGTCCGTGTTGTCAGTGTATTTTAAGTCCATAACCTAATTCATCAGCAGGGTGGGGAAAACACTTAGTGACCGTTGTTAGACTCTTATCCAAACGGTTATTTTAAGAGCAGATGTGACCTCAGTCTGTTTTGGGTTGCCAATAACGACGCTTGCCATGCCATGTTTAACATGTCTGTCTGTCCACGCTGTCATCAGGCAGTAAAATTCAAAGAATCAATGGTTTTGTTTTAGCTGCCAGACAGACGGACAGTCATAACAATGTCAGCAGGGATTTCCCTCAGATGACCTGTTAGTATCCCTGCAGATTGAAAAAATCCTGAGCCTGAACTCATCCTGACACTGCTGGCCCCATCCGTCCTCTCAGACTCCACCTTGATCTAAACAAGCCATACCATCTTATGCTAGATGTACCACTGTATTAAGAAGAGTACCACAATGCGTAGAATAGAAAACATCATAGCAGTGAGATACACCTCTAAAGCCGGGTGTACACTGTGCAGTTCTGACCAGGTTTTTGAGCTTAACAACTGCTTTTGAAGTCAGGCCAAACTCCAGCATTATTGTTTTGAAGCCCAGACAGGCTAGATTAATTTGACATGTTTGATTCTTTGGTTGTACAGTTGCACGCACTCATTCAGTGAGAGCAGAATTATGAGCCTATTCTCCAACTTCAGGACTTCTTTTCCTGCTATTCCCACAGAAAACTGTCGGATATGGTCAGTGAGCATTATGGCACAATATGAGCAAGCAGGAAATACCAGCAGAGCCTCTGCATAAGGGGAATATCAGTGATGATTTGAATGCTTTGCTCAAGAAGCTGTGAGAGCACTAAATGGGAGGGTTTTATTAAAATGTGTTAGAGTATATTAAAAATATGAGTTGTGCAAAGGAAACGGCTGAAATACAGGTAGATATGACTTTCGGCTGGAGAAATACCTCCCATATGTCCACGTGTTAGTGTTTTTATCCTTTGGCCATATGAGCATTTTTGTTTATGCACTTTCAAGCATGGGACACGTGTTATTGTAGGAAGCCACTACATGACACGAAAGACCTCAGGCTGTATGCAACTACATGTTGTGTTAGAAGGAAACTGCAAACATTGCTGTAATTTAGAGAGTAAAAGGAAAAATATACACACTTATAATTTCATTATCAAATATTTGTTGATAACTGATGATGAGTGGTCAGACTTTACTATCAGCATTGTCTGCACTCAGTTTCTAAAATATTCTCTTCAGTCTTGGTGATGTGGTCAAATGAGTGACCATGTTAGCTGATGACTTGTTGCCAACTGTGTTGATAGATGTCGTTGTTAAAGCACCCTTCAATGTTTTATTGTAAAGTGTTTTTTTTTCTTTAATTATTATATCAAAAATACTGATCAATGGTTTATATATGAGAAAATACAGCCAAAGAAACTAAGCCAGCACAAACACACTCACACCCAAATGCTTGGCTCCATTTGATGTGGGAAGTCAGATTGTCTGAGTTGCAAATTAGATGTGTCACTGGGAACGCCTTCCTTGGTTGGAATTTTTACTTGGGAAAGTCAGATGATCTT
The DNA here is from genome assembly GCA_037902135.1 of Cetoscarus ocellatus. Lineage (NCBI taxonomy): Eukaryota > Metazoa > Chordata > Actinopteri > Labriformes > Labridae > Cetoscarus > Cetoscarus ocellatus. Next base: position 659,040 of record JBAMNC010001197.1, read on the forward strand.
CAGTTACACCAGCTTTACCAGCTTGTAACTGGAACACGCCAGACGTCAACTGTTACATAATCACCAGTTGAATTACTACACCGAACTTATTTCCTTGTTTCCCGACTTCTAAAATAGAATTAATCTGTCATTGGCTGTATAAGAGATGTGTTTGTGTAGTCTCAGGTTATTTAGATGTTGATGACTGTGGTCTTGATTGATCAGTTTGTCTTAAAACCTTTCTGTTATATTCTGCTGATGGGTTGACTTTGTCTTCTTTTCTCTGCCTCCACACTGATCCTACCAGTCATTTAGACTCCAGGTTGCATCTATGTTGCAGTAATTCTGGATGATGTGCACAAGCGACAGGGGATGCATGGCGGCCATCACTTTTTTTTTTAAGATTATTTTTGGGTATTTTGTGCCTTTATTGATAAGTGAGAAAGACAGTGGATCGGCTTGTGAGGGGGCGAGAGAGTAGGGGCACCCAGGCTGGCAGAAGCATGTATATGGGTCGTGCCAAGTTGCTCTCCGCCAAACCAACACCCCCCTGCTTTTGCATAGTGTACATGAAGTATATCTCTTGCCTAAATCTTTGTCTGAGGGAGTTATCATAAGGCTCATTGACCTTTGTCATTGTTACATCCAGATTTAACTCGAACAGTGTGAGCACTGAGAGTTTGATGTGTGTTGTGAGCCATTCAGCTGCACAGTGTGCACCCGCTTTACCTTGTATTACCCTGGCATGCTCCTTTCAACCAGAAAAGAGGGGTTTACTTCAAGTAGAAGAGATGACCCCAAGTTACTCATCCCACTAACTGCTCTCCTACAGTCCTCTTACTCTATAAAAGAAGTGCAATTGTTACTTGTGTTTTTATATAATCTACTTACAGTACCCTCAAACAGCTTTTTAAGGACAAAGATGATCAAACAAAATAAGCTGCTAAATTCTCTGGCTCTTACAGCGTGGATTCTGGCTCTGTTCTGCAGTTCCCATAACATCATAAGGGTTTTAAAACCAAGTGAAGGCTTTAGTTACACCTGGGATACGCTGCATCTGCTTACGAATGACCAATAGAACTAAAGCACGATGAGATTATAGAGCTGTTACTTAAAGCAGAGTAGGATGATGCGTAACACAAGTTCTGTGCTGACAAAATAATGACCCTTGTTTTAGCCGCATCCTCCGTTTAGCATTTCAGAAATGCACTCTCAAAGCAGTCTGTTTTCAGCAACAGTTGCTGTCATTCTGTTGTTACGTAATACTGCAGAGAGTTACCTTGATTGACAGTGAAACATTTGTGAGACTGATGTATGGGAGACTGAGGTGCCACAAGTCTGAATCCCGCCGTACACGTCAAAGAGCAAAGAAACTGAAACCGTAATTGGCGGAAAGATGAAAAAGAAGTCCTTAAAGAGTGGAGGGTTATGTAAGGTGTTTGTGATAATAACCTAGAAATGACCACTAACAAATATGCACACATTTACACACATATACACACAAACACAAACTTCTACAAATACTATTATTACTAAGTGCGCCTACACTTTTTCTGCATGTGTTGAGATTTCATGTAAATATGATAACATGATAATACTGCCTTTCACCAGACTGGTACAACAAAGAGAGAATAATAACATTTATTTTACATTTCTGCTAAAAAATTTGAATTACCTCAAAACATCAAATTGTATTTTTGTAAGACTGAATTGAAGCGAAGCGACTCCTCTCGCACAAGCTACTAAAGCAAAAAAAAAAAAAAAAAGCAAATGCAATTTTTTGTTGACAAAGAGAATCTGATCAGTGGTGAGACGTCAGGTTTCTCTGATCCAGCAGTGCCTTGGCCACGGCTAAGAAAAGCAGAGATTAAAGCTGCATTCAGAGCCCCTTCCCGCTCTCTGTCACGGGGGAGGAGGTGTTGTCAGGCAAGGATCCGTCCTTCAACAGTGTTGGTGAAAGGAATCCATGGAGTCGTTCTTTTAAAGCAATGTCTATTTAGTAAGCCAGAGGGTAAAGTAGGCCAGGTCACATGGGGGGAGGCAGCTGGAGGGCTCGGGGGAATCAGGTATTTCGGAAAACTTACCAAAAAGTGTTAGAATAGGGGCTGGATGGCACAACAAGTACTAAAACCAGCAAACATCGGATACACGCACTTTACATGATAGCTTGTTTTGCTTGTGCACATAAATAGGAGCTAATTTCAGTTACCGTAAAATCCCTAATATAAGGCTCACTGGCATGAAGGGATGGGGATTTATGAGATTTTATTGATACAAATGTCATTATCAGCTCTGCCTGTCAGTGGACCTACACGTGGCAAACACATGACACTCTGATTAATGCCATTCTTTGCAGTGATAAATCCCTCAGCATGACGTTGAATGCTGAAATCACACAGACTCAGTTAGTGTCGCTTTGGGTACAGTTAAGCCACAATCTGCTATGATAGTCTTTGACTTCTTTGTTGTCATTTCTGCTGACTGCCTTTAATTGGATTGGATGCCCTTGATTTGTAAGGCATGCAGAAATAAGTGGAATGAAATGATAAGGAAACTTTTAAGTATAGACACTAATGATCACGATTCCTTGTACTTTTTGTTATCGATTCTTTTCTGGAGTTGTTTTTTTGATTCCCTATAATTACAGGCTGTTTAGGAGGTTTCTAAGGTGGAAAAAGTTGAACTGCCCTTTTGATGATGATCATAGTGTTCAGAAAAGTCTGCAATATTCAGTTTCTGAAATGCGTTGCTGCTCTATAGCATTCTGCGTTTCTGTAAGCTTTAGTTGGTCGCTTGAGCTTATTTACTTTACGGTACATGGCACTTTTCGATGAATACATGATTTAGATGGATTGAGGAAGGAAAGCTGATAAAAGTGAAGGCTGTGTTGCTTTGCGCCGCAGTATGTTTTGAGCAGTATAGTGTCAGCTTAAAGTATTGGATAATGGGAGCACATTTTTACTAGTGCCAGTTTTTACGCAGCGAACGACTTTTTAATGCTGGTATATCATTTGTGCAGACAGAAAGGCTGCAGCCAACTTTCAAGATGAACACCAGATCTGAAAAAGTGAGTTTTATATTCCAGGTTTTATGGTAATCTCTTTGAGCAAAGTCATATACATTCGGAGGAAAGCTGTGCGTTAGTCCAGCCCCAGAGGGGATACAAAACCCTGAATCAGTTTTGTATCAGAGTATAGACTAAAAAGGTTATTGAGTTTGTAACTAAAGCTGGGTGACCCCTCCTTATTGCACACTGGGGGCCCACAGAGCCCTCCATAACCTCTCACGGTGACGCTACACAGCTCTCTGGCAGACTGAGCACCCTGGTGTCTTTATCCTGTGTGTGGAGGCTAGCCATTTTGTAGCTGAAGTTATAGGACAAAAACAAAGTTTGGTGATAATTGGTTTAATATAAAAGAGAGGAAATGTACTGCGCTGTAATAACACAGTGCACAGAGTTTCTGTTCTGTGTTCAAAGATTGGCTCCAAGCTCAAAAAGAGCCAACACTCAGGACACAGAAGCACTTGTTAATGAAGTGGATATTTTTGTGGTATTTGTGCTTGTCGGAGGAAAGTGGCTTAAAAAATCATCAATGAGCGTCCAAATATTTCTCACTCCTCAGGGGACTGTTGATGCTAATTGTTTGGGTTGTCCTTTTTCTATCGAGGTTCAAAAATAAACAGCAGGCTCTCTGAAGTCCTCAGACGGCAAGAAGAATCAGCTCAGGAATGCCTGAGATTACATATTTGCCCTATAAAATCGAGAATTTTAGAGAACGGTATGGGGAAATGTGTTTATAATCGTCTGTTTATAGCGCACAATATTAACTGGCAACACATGCTGTGTTCAAAATAAGGACGTTTTTTCATGTCAAGGAGTATTTACAACTCAACGTGGGTGGTGTTTGTTGCCATGAAGACGGAATTAGAACCTGGAGAAAGAAACAAAGGGCTTATTTCTTCACCCCTCCCCACACGCTGTCACATGAAAATAACAAATAAATAACTTATTGTCTCTATTGTAATGAGGATGAAAAACAAATCAGCTAACTTCAAAAGTGCCAAACTGACCTCCACATTTTGTTTTGAGGGTGTTCACGGCTAGTGAGCAAAACTGAATTGCATTTGCACAAAACTACTGTAACTTCTGTTTTTTTCCTGTGACTGATGCTTTTATAATATATCTGTTGTTTTTATTGCACCACGTAATCCATTAAATATTTATATGGTTGACCAACTCTGGTTCTTTTTATCTCTTATTGCAGCATCCACTCAAAGGCCTACGATCTGTTTTTGCACTCTTAAATGTGTGTAAGCTGTTCGGTACTCAGATATCAGCAGCCACGCATGCTGCCAGTTCGACATAGTAGTGGATTTATCACTTGGTGAAACAGCATGGATTCCCTCTGTGCTTCCAAACCCTGTATCAGCACCAACTGAGACAGGGAGCTCTCTGTTATTGGGGGGGAGGTAGACTAAACAGAAACTGTCTGCAGGGTGTGTGTGTGTTGTGGTTTGGCTATTAACTCACTTTGTTCAGGAGAAATGGCAGCTGAAGCAGCGCTGAGAGAATGTGAGGAATCCTGCCCACATAACGCAGTTTGAGCCCTCTGCTTCCTCACGCTGCGTGTGTGTTTGAACGCAAGGAAGATACAGTCTGTGTGTGTTTTCTGTGTGTCCTTGTATTGTTGCCAGGCAGATCCAGTCCTTCACATGGCTAACCTCTGACATCAGCGTTTCCTCGCCTCTCTGCTGCCACCACTGCGCCGCCAGTTTCTCCCCAGCGACTCAAGGCAAGACTCCCCTCCTGCTCAGATACACTTAGTACATTTAAAACACTCTCTTACCGTATCACTTCCACCGCTGACCGCCCCCTTTTCTCATCCCCACCCCACTATTGTTGTATTTTTACCCAGCCGGTGAGCTGTGGCTATTTGTGGGCTATTATGAAAGCCACATGTAAACACTCATCACTCTCACTGGCGTCTGCCAAAGCCTGCTGAGTGGGCCCAGGTCACTGCAACAATAGTGCAATACACACCGGTGGACTTAAGAGTTTACATGTGAACTATAACTAATAACTTAATATGTTTCCTGTTATTGAGAAATCTAAAGGAATTTATTGGCATATTTTCTGAATTTCTAAACTTTTCTCTGCCAGTTTACTGTGTAGCAAAGCAAAACAATTCAGCCCTGAAATCAGTATATCAAACCTTCACAATGATGTTTAAATTTGTGAAGAAGAGAAATGATTAATATGGGGGGAATTGGACCAGAAATCATGTCTCTAAATTTCTTTTTAAGTTGAATGACTATACACAATGTATCAGTCTGTCATTTCATGAGATCCCCCTCTGTAGTTCCAGGTTGGACCCTCTTTGGTATTTAGAACTGCCCTAATCCTCTGTGGCAAAGACTCAACAAGGTGCTGGTTACATTCCTCAGATATTTTGGTCCATGTTGCCTTGACAGCATCCAACTGTTTCTTCAGACTTGATGGCTGCACATCTATGAAGCAAATCTCACCACATTGCAAAGTTGCTCTTGGATTGAGATCTACTGACTGTGGAGACCACAGCTGTACGGTGAATTCATATGTTCAAGAAATCTGTTTGAGATGATTTAAAGGGACATGCCAACATTTTTTTAGTTTTCATGTCTTGCCTCACTCCCGAGTCCATGACAAGCAGATAGACACCATTCTTTTGACTGTGCATCCAGTAACAACTGCTAGTTAGCTTAGCTCAAATACTGGGAGTCAGTGGGTAGTGTTGGCCTGCCGCTGCCTACAGTCATCAGATAAACTCTTCAGCAACTCTAAACGGTCCTGTGTGCTTGTTGTGACTTATTTTTTTGCACCATTATCTATTTTTATACCAAGAATAGCACTTTACGTATGATCTGCTATCTTCATCAGCTGTTTACTGGCCCGTATGTGCCCTGCATTTTAGTGTCATATGTATTTCTTTCAAAAAATTAGATAAATTACTAATCTTAGTCTAAAAATAGGCAATATAACATAAAGTGGTAAAAAGTGAGTCATAAAAAGCACACAGGAGTTGCTGAAGAGTTTAATTGATGACCCATTGACTCCCAGCGTTTGACCTAAGCTAACTAGCAGTGAACGAGCTTTGCCTGTCTCTTCCTTGTTACTGCACGCACAGTCAAAAGTATCCAACAGAATAGGAGGTACATTGAAATGATAAAGTGATTGTTATTGTTAACAGCAATACTCAGGACTGCTGTAGCAACAATGCTCAATTCGTACTGATGGGCCCAAAGTGTGTCAAGGTAATGTTACCATTACAACACCGCAGTCTCCACCACTGATACAAGGCAGGGTGAATCTGTGCTTTCATGTCATTGATGCCATATTCTGACCCTAACATCTGAATGTTGCTGCAGGAATTGAGACTCAATAGACTAGGTAACATTTTTCTGATCTCTTATTGTCCAATGTTGGTGATTCAGTTTGAACTGAAGCCTCAGGTTCCTGTTCTTACCTGAAAGGAGTGGCATTGAGTGTGGTCTTCTGCATTCCTTGGTGGTAGTGAGTTGTTATTTGCGTTACCATTTCCTTTCTATCATCGTGAATCATTCTCCTGTGACCTCTAGCATCAATAAGGCATTTTCACTCAAAGAACTGCCGCTCACTGGATATTTCTCTTTCTCTGACCATTTTCTGTCAACCCTGGAGATGATTGTGCATAAAAATCTCAGTAGATCAGCAGTTTCTAAAATGGTCAGACCAGCTGTCTAACACCAACAAACATGCCGCTTTCAGAGTCACTTAAATTACCTCTCTTTCCCATTCTGATGCTTAGTTTAAACTACAGCCATGTCTACATGCCTAAAAGCAAGGTGCCATGTGATTGGCAGATTAGCTATTATCAAACATTTATGCTATCCAATCTTACCATATATCTCTGTAATTGATCCAGCAGCAGGAGTATACTTTGGTTAAAGATGTTTTTTGATCTTGCTTTCATTGATAGTGGAGAGACATAAAGAGGGTGAAAGAGTAGCTGAAGACACACAGGAAATGGGCCACAGGTGGGACTTTGACCTTTCCCACCTGCTTCAGGCAAGAGCCTCAATACATAGTAAGTGCACTAAAGTTGAAAAAGTCTTCTAGTTTTCATTGAATTTACAGAGAACCCCTGATAGTGCTGTACTCCCAGTCTGTTTGAGACACTGTGTTACAGGGAACGAGACATTTTAGGCAGCTGCTGGTGCCACAAAGAAGGGGAGAGGGAGTGGTTGTGATGCTCCAACGTTTTTTGTTTCTCTATCACATGGAGAGGATGAGTTAAGTAAACTTAAAGGCATGAAATTCCCCCATTTTTTTTTTTTTTTACAAGACTATGGTACTAAAATGCTTCATAAGTCAAAGGTACTTTTTCTGAAGATTTCTTTCTGCAAGGCATTAAAAAGCATTAATAATCATTAAATTGATTTTGCAAAAGTGAAGGCCTTAAATGGCATTAAAAATCATTGAATTTGATTCTCGGTGGCATTAAAAATTCTTTCTGTAGTTTTCAAGAATAATATTTAATAATATGATGATAATAATATATCATTTTAAACTCTGATTTGCAGGATATGTGCATCTGCATAAACATGCGGGACCATTGCGATAATTGTTTCTGGCTGGCTGTAAAACTGACGTAAAACCAGATATTTGGAAAGTGACCGGCGGGCTGGAGCAGGCGGAGGAACTAGTGGTCACCCTCCAGTGAAATATAAATTCTCTCTCAGCTCCATAAGTTCTGATATGTTTAAGATGACATATTTGTGGGACAGTTTATCAAACCTGTGTAATTTTTCTTGAGTTCACAGCCATGGTATTAAAATTTTTACAGTACAGCATTAAAGTGACATTAAAAAGCATTAAATTGACTGATTTCTGCAGAAACCCTGTATAATGTCCATAGCAGTACATTTTTTAGAGAATACTATGATTAAGAATAGTGATGAGATTTTTCTTGAACTTCATGATAAAACTTTTTGAATCTTAGAAATAATTTTCTGCAACAACAGCTGCCCTACAAAAAATGTTACACTCTCATGCTGCTATCTAGTATTTAGCTAGGACCCAGTCTATTATAGTGTTATTAATGCTTTGTTAAGTTTACCCCTTCAGTATAAACTATATAATGATTAAGTCCAACATCATCCTGCAGGCTAATCAACAGAGCTTTGAATTTCAGGTTCTTGCTTCACCCCTGCGACATGACTATCACTGGAGTTGTGAAAAGTTAATTTGCAATACTAAACTGGTAGTGGGTGTACGAGTTGAAAGAGAGGTCCACATACGGATGTAATTTTCACATTTTTATTATTTCATTCCTTCTGAAAACAGCCATTCAAAAAATTCACTTTCACTTTCATGACATAACATTAATGCTCAAAGGCACCCTTGAGTTTTATGTCACTGTTAAGCACCATTGTTTGTTTAAAATCTTCTTGACTGACCACTACTATTTTGATAAAAGAATAGGCTCAAAGAAAAGAAAATATTAAAATTGTCAGTTAAGTTTGGTGTTGTGTTATAATGAAGTGTACATCTTCACATAGATTCAGGCTTCATACATCTTATTTGACTGGCATACACTGGCTCCATTTAAGCTTCAAGGATAATGAGTTAGAGTTTTAGCTTTTTGCAAACACTTTCACTCACAATCTGATTTGTGTCAGTCCATATCAGTATCTCAAAAAGGCATTCATCAGCTTATTCCAAGGACCATCCATCTTGTTTCATTTACACTTGTCCATCTGCCGGCTTGATGTCAAAGGTCATCAAAACAGCCATGTCAGTCGACTCCCCCAAGGCTGCTGCTAGTTTCAACTGGTGGAGACCATCACCACTGAAAACTTCACCCTCCCAGACTCTGCTCTTGTTCAGTTTCAGATCAGTTCGTGTCTCCCCCACCACACTCACCCTCTGGACCCCTGGGACCCTCACCCTGAAGCGAACCCACGAGTCGGGCTCCAGCAGGCCCACGCGAGGCTCAAAGAGCACACAGCCTTTCCTCCAGGCTGAGTAGACACAGGGGAAAGGAGGGCACGGCTGATCACAGCTGTTCCTCAGAACAAAGTCACACATGGGGTTGAAATCTCCACCGGGGGTGATCCGAGCGTACAGACCCAGCCGATACACCCCGGCCTCAGGCAGGCTGACGCTCACCGTCACTTTGGTGTCTGTGTACGTGCAGAAGAGGTGGTGTGAAAGCGGGATGGCGGCTGGTTGCTTCTCTTCTCTGCTGAGCACAGTGTGAAGCTCGAGGTCCCGCTGGTTGTGGAAGGTGATGTTACACTTCCCTTGCTGCGTGCTCAGCAGAGCAGTCGTGTGGCTAAACTTCAACAGCCCTGCCTCAGCTGTGCGAGTTCCAGGCCCGCACACTGAACTCAGGTTAGGGGGAAAGAGCTCATCCACACCGACCACCTTCCCTTTGCAGTGCAAGAGGAAGTTTGCAGCATTGTGGAATTTCAGATCTGTTTTCTCATAGTCCCGCACAAACACCGTCAGCCGGTAGAAGCCACGCAGAGGACACAGGACGTGGCAAGTCAGGACGTTTGGCTGAATCTGAGTAGCGAGGCAGCGTTTGGCTGTGGTTGCTTCCAGTTTGGGGTGGACCAGTTCACACAGCACCATCAGAGGCCGAGACGTCTTCAGTGACAACTCAAAAACTCCTTCTGCCACCTCGGCAACCTCACTCCCCTGGCTGCTACCTGAGACACCCAGAGATCCTGCTACAGTCTGCAGACCCCATGACAAAAAAGGGTTCTCTGGGATCTCCTCCATGGCCCTTGGAATCGGACACTCAACGGTGTAAGAGCAGACCCAAAACAGAGGCATGGTGGCAGCTTCAGGTCTGGCAAACACCTTCACATCATACACACCACTAGCAGGTGGAAGGATCTGTAGCTTCATGTTCCGGTGGGAGACTGTGAGGAGGCCGTAGGAGGAGTTGTTGGACTCTTTCTGCTCTGATGCTCCACAGTGAAGGAGGTCCTGGTGTTGTGTGATCTCATAGGTAAAAGTTGCAGGTTTGGAGAAGCCAAGAGACACATTTGCTTCACCATCCTCTGAGGAGAAAATCAGAAACGATCTGTAAGGTTTAAAAATCATTTTTGATATTTTTTTAAAGCCTAGTTCAGATCAAAGTTTTACAACGGGACAAGATGGTTTTAGAACGTTTAAGGGGACAGTGGCTGATCTGTGCACTAAAACTTTAAGCAGGTCTTGTGTTACCAAATCCTATCACCAATGCCCTGGACCCTATAGAGGAAGTTAACAAAGGCTTCAGTCTATATATTAATTAGATTAGATTAGATAGAAAGTTCTTAATTCCTTGGAATGACTCCCTCAGAGAAATTAAGATTCCAGCAGCATTGTATAGCAGTACACAGTAAAAAAAAGCACTAAAGGTATATTAATGTAAAAAAGTGAAAACTAGAAAGCACTCTGAGAACACAAACCTCCATCAAGGTAGCTCATATATTGCTGTTACATCTATAACCTTGACCCTGAAAACCCACACCTAGCACTCAGAATCATATTGATATCATTATTAGATAGACAGTTATTGAGCAAAACAATCATTCACTAATGGCAGTTATCTGGATTGCCACCAAAATCTAATTATTTTTAAGTTGGGCCATTACCAACATCTCCTGAAAATTTCAGCAAAATCCGTCCAGTAGTTTTTGTGTAATCTTGCTAACAAACAAACATACGCCGGCCAAAATAAAACCTCCTTGGCGAACAAAAAATAGTAAAAACAATTTGCAGATATAGATAATATAATTATAAATATGGCTTCAGGCTTCTGCTCCTTCCCATCCTCTGTCTTCCTGTGACTCCTCCTCCCCCTGAATGAGGAGTTGTACAGTCTGAAGACCTGAGGGACAAAAGATTTTCTCAGTCTGTTGGTACTGCACTAGGACGGAGCAGTCTTGAGCTGAACAGGCTCCTCTGGTTGCTGATGACAGTGTGCAGAGGGTGACTGGCATCGTCCATGATTTCCAGCAGTTTGTCTGGTGTTCTCTTCTCTGCCAACGTCACCAGAGAGTCCAGCTCCATGCCGACCGCAGATAATAATAGTTAATAAAGTGTATTTATTAATAGTTCTGCTCAACTGTTGCCAAGAAGTGCAGCGTTCACATCTGCCATTTCCCTGATAAACACAGTCTTTGTCATCGCTGCTGCTCTGCTTATCAAAGGTGTCACTATCTTCTCTAAAAAACACATGTAGTTGAAGGACAAATTTTAAAAAAAGACTGGATTTTACAGGCTTCAAGCCAGAAGGCGAAACCCTCAAGAGTTTTGGGTGAATCGACCACAGATGGCACCAAAGTCTGGATTATTCTTTTCATTTGTTTTAGAGCACTGTATCCGTCAGGGCCTTTCTACTTGAAGTTTGCATGTTCCCCTTGTGCATGCTTGGGTTCTCTCTGGTCTATGGGCTTCCTCCCACAGACCAAAAAACATGTTTGTTAGGTTATTTGGTGACTCTAAAATGCCCCAGGATGGGCTCCTGCCCTGTGACCCCAGAAGGGGAAAGTGGGTATAGAATGAGAATGGATCGGTGTTTGTCTCATTATTATCATCACTTGTGTGTTTGTGGTGCATTGATGCCACAGTCTGATAGTGCTCTTGGTCAGTATTCGGGAGGTTGAGTGTCACATGGCGATGTGTCCTTGGGCAAGGCACTTAACACCAAGTTGCTCCCACCGCTGCATCAGTGGCGTGTAATTGGGCATGAAAGGACATGAATGTGTTACCTGATACTGTGGGATAACTGACATAGAAACTCCAACCATCAGTGAGTGAATGGGTATGAATGTGACCTGTGGTGTAAAGCTGCTTTGAGTAGCCAAAGACTAGAAAAGAGATATGTCAGGTCAAGTCCATTTTTACCATTTATGTGTTTAATTCATCAGAAGACACATTTAGGGATGACCCTTAGTTTCACTGGTGCTGAGGAGCATTTACAAAAACATCAGTCCAATTATAAATATAAATATAAATATATGTATGTCTAGCCCCTGCTACCCCAAAAAAAGGCCTGGATGAATGTAATACATATCTTTGTAGTATTCGTTAATCACTTCCTATGAAACCAACCATAGTAATTGTACATGCAAGGTTTCATGTTCAAGCACAAAAACATTATCTATTGTCCTTAGATACCTCATCATTTACACTATTGTTCTTTTGCTTTGTGATGATTTGCTGAAATTTAAGGTCTTAAATTTCCTTAAGAATGAAGTGGGTTTCGGATTAAATAAATCTCCTTAATAATGACTGAATAGTCAGCACTTGTATGCTGAATTAAAGTCTTAAACTGCTCGTTTCCCACTGACTGCTGTCACCAGTCTGTGCTTTCTGCCACTCAGCTGAACTCCAGGGACGCACGTTGCCTGTGATGATCCATGCAAACCCTTTACAGGGTTGGATGGCATCATACTAATTGAAATGCCTTACTGATTGATTTAAAGGAAGCATACGTGCTTATCCTTGGATAGAACTGCACTATGCGGTCATATTTTCAAAGTTTGAATATACAAAAAGGACCAACCTGTTATAATGTGGCAGTGATGTGGCTGAATCAGTCGGAGCCCCATGGTAAAGAAGGTTGAGGTCTTAAAGACCCTCCTCTCAAATTCCTCCAGAGTAATGGGCTTGTCCAGGAGCTGCCATTTCTCTTCATCGGGAAAGTGGGAGTCTATGAACTCCTCTGGGTCCGTCAGAAAATAGAAATCATCGAACCTTGGAGGCAACAGATGGAGACAACAGACTGGTTTGAGACCCAACTCGCTGCTGCTTTGGCGTGTGTGCTAATCAACAAAAGAGCAAACCCAAATCTGTCACCATGGTGTTGCAGTGTCACTAAAATGTTTGCAGGGGGAAAATAAGAAGCTAATAGCCTTAGTTCCCCTGTGAGTAATGCCTTGGGTGTACCTCACAGAAACATTTATCCTTACATTAAATCTCCAATGAATCACCGATGTGATCGGACGACTCCCTCCTCCCATTACCCACCTTTTGACAAAGCTTTCATGCTCCATATCGACTCGTCCCGCTCCCCAACAGGCGTCTAACAGGAACCACTGTCCCCCAAGCAGCACGGCGTTCCACAGGTGATCAGATTTCACGTTCTTCAGACTCTGGGCCTGACGGTACCCAATGCCTTTGCTGTGGCCCGGGACTTCTTGGCAGTCAATGCCCACCTCTCTGTAAACAAACAGAAAAATGCTCTCTGGCGTTTGTTTGAAATCCCATTAACTCAGATTCAAGGTTGTTTCATTCATCAGTTCAGTCCATGGTATATAAACTTGAAATGTCCAGGTTCAACTCACAAGGGACCCAGGATGCCGAATGCAGCACAGCACACAATCAGTGAGCGGAAGAGAAGAGAGCAAACTCATGTTATGTCATGTGAGTGTATCTTTTCGTCTTGATGGATGATTGACAGACTCTGCTGCTTTATGAACCCATCTTTTCTCCAGACGCATTTAGGTTATCTGCTCTTTTTCCTTTCTAGTAATAAGGCTGTGTTTAAGAAATCTCAATCACACTTAAATACCAATTAGCGCAAGTATTCTCCGAAGAACCCTGAATGATTATCTTCTTGTCTTTTTTGTCTGGTAGCCTTCATTTTAGTTCCCTTTATATTTCAAGTTACCTAAAATGGTATCATCTGTATTATTTACATGATCTTTAATATTTAAAAAGTACCTCACATTTGAAAAAAGAAGTTTTTTTAATGCAGAACAAGTGAATTGGAGAAGAATGCATCCACCAAAGAGTTCACACAAAATCCTGCACATTGTTTACAATCTTATTGTTCTAACTAGACAGTAGCCAAGAGTTTCTTTGAGACTTTTGCTTTTTTTTAAAACAAGAAGTTGACCAATGTTGGATACCTTTGACCTCTGCTTTTGGTACCATGGTATTATGGCAGGCATTGAAAACATTTAATTCTTTAAGCATTAAAATCAATCAAACTTTATTTCCATAGCGCTTTTCATACAAAAATGTAGCACAAAGTGCTTTAAAAACAGACAGATAAATTAAAAGAAAATAAAAGAAGTATGATCCAAACCCTCTCAATCCAACCCCCTAACTCACCCACCCTTCAATCCATACACAGTATTGGTAAAATGCATCAAAAATAAAATAAAAGATGTACCCAGTATGCACCAAGCAAACGCCATCTCACAGGTTTAGAATGAGTAAACACTGGAGGTTAGGTTAAAGTGTGAAATTAAAGTATCATCAAATAGAATAAAAATAAATTCAAATGAAGGGAAAAAATAAGCAAATAATGAAAGGGTTCTGTATGAGAATAAAACACTAAAAGATAACGGAAATATGTTCTAAATATCAAGGTGTAAAACACTAGTGTTGTAAACAAAGAAAAAAAAAATCTATATTTAGCTACAGCGGGGTTGTTCACCTTTTTTACTCAGGGCCACATATAGACAAATAGAAGAATGACAGGGCCACCCTGATATACCTCACTCTAAGGACATTTCAGTTTGAGGGTTTTTGCAGTGGCCAATCAAATTTCAGAGGCCCTAATTGGCCCTGGCTTCTCTTATCTGCCCCTGGTCAGGATCGTGGTAAATGTGATGCTCTATGCAGCAGAGAGGTGAGACACTTACGGCTCATCTTCATGTTCAGACACAAAACAAGAGCAAACTATCAATCAATCAATCTTTATGTGTTTACCACCAATTCAAAACAAGTGTTATCTCAAGACAGGCTGAAGCCATACTTTTCATTTTATAGATACACATACATGCATTTATACATAGAAATTACGTCCGAAAGATAATATTGTTTATGGATCGAAATTGCAATTTCAGACAACACAATCATGTGATCGCCAAAGCTGCAGTTTTTGGCAGTGCCCCTGGCTAACCCAGGATCTGTTGTGTCAACTATTTTACAAATTTTCAGGCAATGCATGTACTGAAGTGCTGGTAAGCATGTCAACAATACAAAGGCTCTGTTTAGGAGTAGAAGTTGGAGTATCCCTTAAATAATGAAAACAGATTATTTATCATCAATAGTAGATGATGAATAATGTGTTAATGTGCTTTCAATCATTCATTTCATTACTGTTGTCTATACTTTAAACATAGTGAGTATTGCACTGAAGCTTGATTTGGAGAAAATCGTGAAACAAATTAAAATCGCATTATCTGCCAGGAAAATCGCAATTGGATAATCTCCTGAAATTGTTAAACCGTAATATAAATATATATAAAAATTACATGTGCACAAATATCCAATCCCAACATGAATCCACCATCAGCACAGCACTGAGCCAACCGGCAGTGCTACACAAAGCTGCTAAATTTTATGCACAGTATCAGTTTTTAATTGAACCTTGGGGCTGAGCTTGCTGTAATCAGTTTGTCTTTATCATCAGTCAAACACAAACCTGATGAGTTTGTGTGGGTTACATCTAATTTCACTTTTTTACAAACTGATGTGGGCTAAATAGAAACCACCCATGGTCATGGTAGGCCACGAACCATAGTTTGGACACCCCGAGCTTTATTCTAGTGCATTTAAGAAAAGCTTTTCTCATTCAAATGCTGAGGAGAAAGTTGTTTCCATTTTAACATTTAAAAATGTTCTACATCTCAACAAGCAATTTTTAACACAATTGCAGTGCTCATGGATCTGCAAAAACAGCTCAAGATGCTGTAGTATGAATAGAAGAGAATAGAATAAACCTTTATTCATCCTACATGGGGAAATTTGCAGTGTTACAGCAGCAAAGGGGACAGAAATGATAAATAAAAAATAGACTAAGATTAAAAAACAGTATATGCATTGTTATAAATATAAAGACTAGAAATATAAAACTAGCAAACTACACTATAAAACTATTTGTCTGTATAATCAACAGGCCAACAGTTTGGATGGTCATTTTTATAAATATGAAATGCATGATAATAGTAAGGTGAGCTTTCTGATCCAAGTGATTCATACCTATGGGCAAATTAGAGTCACCAGCTGACCTAACTAACATGTTTTTGGTCTGCAGGAAGAAGCCAAAGTACCTGGCGAAAAGCTATGCATGCACAGGAAGAACTCCACACAGTAAGGGGTCTTCAACTCCTCCAGAGAATCATATTTATGCTTTTAGAGTTTCTTCTACAGCATCTGTTTTCAGTACTTTTAGTTTACAGGAACACTTGTTAAAGTCAAATGAGCAGCTAAACTGTATCAGAAAGTTAATGTTTGGGTTAAACTGTGGCGTGGTGTAAGTTTGTTTACCTGCACATCTCTGTACAGAGGTTGGAGTAGCCGCAGCACACACCCCGACCAGTGGCTATCACCTCCTCTGGAGAGCTCACCTTCTCTGAGTGACCAAGGTACCCACTCACATCATACTCTATAACGATGATAAAAATAATAATAACTTTATTTATACAGCACCTTTAAAAACAGATGTTTACAAAGTGCTTTAACAGACAAAACAAAGGCAGAAAGGACAAAATAAATTAACAATCAGGTCAAACAGAGACCAAAAGAGTCAAATGAAAAGGCACAGAGGTCCATGTTCAATAAAACAAAAGGAAAGAAAATGGTAAACTGGAGATGATTGAAGTACTATATGGATATGCTACATTAGTGCAGGTTAAAATGTCAACATGTCCATGAGAGAAACAACAGAAGAAGGTATTTAATTTTATATATGATGATAAAGAGACAACAAACAGATGATAGATGTAGATAGATATATAGATGGCAGTTGATAGGTGACAGCAATCCTTTCAAGTCAAACACAAGTGAAAGAAAATAAAATGTATATTTTTTAATGTTTAAAACTTGGTATAATACCCACCGATGTTGTGGCACAGCCAGACCCAGATTGCCCGAACTCTCTCCAGCTCGTTTCTTGCTGCTTGTGTTATGCTCTGCGCTATAGTTTTGACATCATACACACACTTCTCCTTCAGCTGAAACACACACAGATATCAGGTTAGGTAAGATTTCTGTTGGGAAACAAACTCTAAAGTCTCGCCTTTTCACATGCGGCCAGGAAAGAAAACTTTCATGTAATCATTGCCAGTTTTGTTTTGTTTTTGTTTTTTTTCCGCCATCCTAGGACATCGCCCCATTGGCCAGTATTTTCAGTCTCATTCAGTGCATTGAAAAAAACGAGCTATCATTCATGTCCAAGGATGTGAGAGCAGCCTGAGAGCTGCAGTGTTTGTTATGGTTTCACTGCAGCAGATGAGGAGATGTTATCTCTCCTCGATGCTCCTTCTCTGCAGAGCTCAGGGACACCACAGCCATCTCTGGTCGCTCTTTGTTTTGGTTGTTCGCTGTGGTTTAGTTGGTCTTATCCAGCTGCAGATGTCCTCTTATTTGAATTTCTTGAACAGGAAAATAAGGCTATTTTCTGCTGTTGTTCTCCTATGTTTTTATGTTGTTGGAAATATTTTGAGTGAATGTATAGTTTTGTTTGGACAAACTGTTGATACATGAACTTCCATTTCAAGATTCAAAGGAACATATTATTAGACCAAAAAATGCTCCTCAAGATAGATAGATAGATAGATAGATAGATAGACAGATAGATTCTTTGTCATTCAAAGTATACACAACAGGTGCACACGTAAAGGAAATTTTGTTGCAAATGGCACAGATAGCAACGCTTAAGGCGCAAGTAATTAAAATTAAATAAGTGTTTAAAAACAGTTTAAAAACAAGTATAAAAACAAACTGAAACAGAGAAAAGTGATGGAGTGCTTAGACTAAGAATACCACTGGATTATTTCAATTGGTGTTGTACTTTATATTGTTCAAAAGCCTGATTAGTCACCTTAACAACAAGATACAACTTGTAAAGATTATGCATTTTTGGAATGATCAGCACAGCTAAACATGTTGGTGCCCCCCCCAAAAAATGTGCCAAAATCCCCTACAACAGGAAGCTGGTGTTCAGCAGCATTAGTTGGTGTCAGTCCTGGCACAATTTTCAAACTTTGGACCAAGTTCAGTGAGACTGGTGAAGTCAAAGACAGACCACAGAGTGGGCATCCCAGACAGTCAACACCCCACCCTTGCTTCACTAATGAACCAAAGCTCTCTTCAAAGGGAAGAGGGCCTTTTGGCCATTTTTGGGGAATGTGACCATATGTCTAGCTTTGTTGCTCATTCCATAAATGCACAATCCTGACAAGTTGTACCTTGTTGTTAAGGTGACTAACCAGGCTTTCCAAAGGTATATAATATGATATTAAATAGCGGTATGAAAGGAGAGACACAATCAACCGAAAGAATGTCTCCCGACTTTTTTTGAGGAGTATACAGTATATGTGATCATTTTTTGGAATTAGTAATGTTGCACTGGCATTTGGTGGTCTGGAGTGTCTACAGACCAAGATAAATTGCATAAGGGTTGCTGGTTTGTCCCCATCAAGGTCTTTCACTGTGGAGTTTCCATGTTCTCCCCAAGTGTGTGCAGAGATTCTCAAAGTGCACAAGCTCCCTTCCACAAATCAAAAGCATATTGGTTAGGGACACCTGCGACTCCAAACTACCTAAAGATGTGAGTGTATGGACAGATGTGTTCTTTTACTGACAGTCAGTCCAGGGTGTGACCTGCCTTTCATCCAATTTCAGGTGAGTTGGGCTAGGCTAAAGCTCCTAAATGGATGGGAGCTAAAAGTAATAAGTGGATGAATGGAAATCAGTGTTTAAACTTGGAAAATAATGAAATTTGAAAATAATTTCAGTGTATTGGTCAGGGCCTTTCTGTGAGGAGTTTGCATGTTTTTCCTGTGCATGCGTGGGTTCTCTCTGGGCACTCTGGCTTCCTCCCACAGACCAAAAACATGCTCATTAGGTTGATTGGTGACTCCAAATTGCCCTTGGAAATGAGTGTGAGAGTGAATGGTTGCCTGTCCCTCTGTGTGGCCCTGTGATCAGCTGGTGACCGGTCCAGGGTGTATCTCGCCTCTTGCCCAATGTGTGCTGGGATAGGCCCAGCCCCCCTGCGACCTCAAATGAGATAAGTGGTATAGATAATGGATGGATGTATAGTTCTGTGGTTTTATTCGTGTTGTAAGTTTAGGTTTGCTAACAGGTGGCCTTCATACAAAATTGGTACAGTTCACATGGTTAAGATAGTGTGAGCATGGTCTGATGGGGGTAATGCTCTATATCTGTCTCTACCTGCATGTTGCAGCCACTCCCAGAGACATATGGTGCATTCCATGTACCTGTGAAGTGCAAATTATGTCACATCCTAGCTAAACGAGTTACAGACATCAGACTGTTCAACAACTCAGGTGAGGGCAGAGGCTCTGGAGATGGCTGTGACTGACCCCTGACATCCCACATGGACTCTGTGCAATAATAGTCTGATGTCCCACTATTTATTAGTTAATGTCATCATCATCATCATCATCATTAGTTAATGTATCATCTGACTTATTTACTGACTACATTTTAACATTTTTTTAATTTTAATTCTTGTCACACAGTACTATCATAGTATTGTTGCTGCTGTTATCTATCTGTCTATCGATCTATCTATTTATCTATCTATCTATCTGTCTATCTATTTATCTACCTTTCTACCTATATATCTATCTTTCTATCTATTTATCCATCTTTCTGTCTGTATATGTATCCATATATCTGTCAATCTATCATATATCTTTCTATCTTTCTATTTATTTATCTACCTTTCTACCTATATATCTATCTTTCTATCTAACTTTCTTTCTTTCTATCTCTTTCCATCTTTCTGTTTATCTATTTTTTATCTATCTATCTATCTATCTATCTATCTATCTATCTATCTATCTATCTATCTTTCACAGTTACGAACTGATAAAGTGAGGTTATCAGGAGATCGTCTGGCTTTTTCTAGTTGAAAATTCCAACCAAAGGGGGCGTTCCCAGTGACATGTTTAATTTTAAACTTGTACAATCTGACTTTTGAGATCAAATAGATCTAAATTACTGATGAGATACTATGGAAACAAACATCTGCAGACAAACTTTAGGGTTAGAAGGGGCTTATTTGCATTTAAAGAGACAGACAGAAAAACCAAATGTTCTGAGAAAGGCTGTTAAGAGCTGATTTATACATGGTCAGAAATCTTTTCAGGTGCTCTATCGTCATCATGTTTCAACCAAAGCACACCACAGTTCCAGTAAGATCACAGGAGATGGTGTTAAAAGGTGGTTAAGAGCATCACATGTCTATAATCCACCCCTACCCCCCCGTTATGTAACATTGGGCTGATAGTGTATAACGGTGCTCACCTCTGCCCCAGCCCTGATGGTGTGCGAATCAACTCTGTGGAACACCTCCGAGTTGGTGAAGAGGTCCTTTCGACACCTCCTCTTCCCTGTCGCCCCGAGGCCTGGAGTCACCCGTTGTCCAAGGTGTGGTTTCAGTTTCAAGTGCCCCTGTTCTTCAGCCTCCTTCCTCACCGTGCTCTTCTTCACCACGGTGATCGTCCTGGCCGCGCTCTCAGACGATAGCTGCCTCTTCGCCACTGGACGCTGATCCTCATTTTCTACAGTCAGTTTCTCAAACACACTCCGACTGCAGACCACTTCACTCTGAGAAACCTCCGTACAGTCCAGGACCTTTGCAGCAACCACCCCTCCAGCCAGTGGACTCTTCTGACTGTCCTGGACCCGGTTCTCATCATGAACCAAAGCTCCCACCACTGCAACAAGATTCGGCTCACTTATGATTGGTTTCTCCTGGAGATCATGAAGTGCCAGGGCCTTCTGGCATCCCTTCTGGGTCACCTCATCCTGCTGAGAAAGGCGTGTGGTACAGGAGAAGGGGAAGGAAAACTTCTGGATTGCAACTCTGGCTGACATTATGCTGGAAGCATGGCGTCCCAACTGGAGGGAGAGAGGGTAGATACTATTCAGAACACATTAACTATTTTTAGCAGCTGCTCTTGATCCTGTGAGCAGGTAGTGCTTCAGTAGAAAAGATCCATAGCACTGTTGCACACACTGCACTGACCTGTGAGAGTTTATTCCATACAGTAGTCTCTGTGTTGGACAGTGATGAATTGGCAATTATATCATGTCTATTCATGAACAGAAATTAACCAAAAGGTTGAACTCATTAGTCACTGTCAAGGCTAAAAAAGTCAAAGCCTTCACCAAATTAGTCCGGCCTTAGAACTTTCTATATGTGGTGTGTTGAAGCCCAGATTGATGGCTGAGTATATGCAACATGTGTCAACACAACTGTGAGCAGAGAAATCTATTTTTATTCTTTAAGCATGACTCTCTTTTTTCAGCAGTAATGGAAGTACCAGGAGTTGTTTCACATAACGGAAGCATGAATGTAAGGCTGGGAAATATGGCGTTATTGAGTTGTGAAGTCTCTCTAGGATCAGTATTGGGACCACTTTCATTTTCTCTGTTTTAATGTTTAAGCTCAGCCAATAAACGTTAAGAGAAACATTTCATTTTACTGCTATGCTAAAGACAAACAGTCATATTTCCCTGCAAAAAAATCGGACCACCACAAATGACTCATATCTCACAAACTAACTTATTGATCTTGGATGTCAGCAACTGAAAACTCTGTTTGATCTATAGTGCCTAACTTATGTATTTATTTTTATTTAACCTTTATTTAACCAGGAAAAGAAACTCATTGAGATTAAAAAGACAGCAGCAATACAGTTAACGAAGTTACTTACAATCACAACAGCATCACATACAAATACACGACATGTATAACTCTTAAAATACAATGAAAAAAATAATAAAGACAGTTAATTGACAAGCTGGACTATTGAAATGTGAAAATAAGCTATTATTTTATTTCCCCCTCCCAACTCCATGGGATGGCCGTTGCCCCCGAGTGGTAACACTTACGTTGTTTACTTATATCTCTGGAACCGAGTGACAGATCTTTATGGGGACAGCTGTGTTTGGAAAATCACACTATCGTCAATTAAAAATGGCTTCAGATCGAGTAGACCTCCACCAAAAAGTTTTTGATTCAGCCTTGAAGTGCAGTGTTGAATTTCAGAAATTCCGTATACAACTAGGAAAAATTAAGATATTAGACCGCTGTTTTGATCCCTACAGAAAGTGGCAAACTTCCTATCAGTGTTATGGACCGATCATTTATGTACATTTTCTTCTTTTTTTTTTTTTTTTTTGACAGCAGCATCCAGTCATTTAACGGACGGCCCAATCAGAGACCGTTAGAGCAGGAAGAGGTGGAGCTACGAGCGAGACGACAGCAGGAAGTGACTGCTCTAACAGAGATTAGCATAGACGCTAACAACTTCAGTAGCAGTTTTTTGGATCTTGACAGCTTTTCTCTATAAAATGAAAAAGAATATCAACACTACAAACTTCTTTGGTAAGGATATTTTCACTGCACTTCCCATGTTTTGACGACAGTTTGTTTAACAAAGTGGATATATTCCACCTACTAGATTATCTGATTGGCCCGTAATGACTGTGCTTGACAGAAAGATCGTCCAATCACCGACCGGATATGCTGTTGAAAGGTTCTGCCCCAAATACTTTTTTTTTTTTTTTTTTTTTTTTTTTTAAGTGGGTGGGTGGGTGGGGGTATGTGTGTGTGCGTAGCTGTGCATGAGTAAATGTTGCACGCTTACGTGAGAGTAAACACTCATGTAATATGGGGGTTGGTAGGTGGGTTTGACGGAGTTGCAGTCTTTGTATGAAAAGTGCTCTATAAATAAAGCTTTGATTGATTGATTGATATGGGCTTTTTCCCAGATGTAGAGAACGGTCCATCTGGTGTGTCAGGTTACAATTCAGGAGCAACCAAAGGTCAACAGGAGGAAAGATATTTACATGTCACACTCCAAAATAATAAAAAAGGAAGTGTAAGTGATTGTATGTGGCTCTCTGTAAGATTGAAAGTCTGTACTGATTTTTTTTGTTTTATCTCTTTGGTTGTACAACTTTTAATACATAAATCTTAAATAAATACAGCATAAACATTCTGATGACTCAGGTTGTCCTGGAAAAATAAATCTTTAGTCCAGAGGAAATGAAAATTGCAGAAAATGCCTTGGAGTTGCAAAAGTACATCAATGTTTTTATAGTTTGTCGTGAAGGGCAGCTTCCTCTCCCATAAAGATTTTATTAAATCTGTGCCATCCAGACTTGACTATTGCAGTTCTTTGTATTTTGCTGTTATTCAGGCCTTGATTCGCTGCCTTCAGCTTGCTTAAAATACTGCAACATGACTGCTCTGCAGACGCTGAAAAAGAAATCACATAACACCTGCATTAGCATCTTTACACTGGCTCCTGGTTCAGCACAGAATACCTCACACAATTCTTCTGTTTGTATTTTAAGTTCTTCATGGCCTCGCTCCAAGCTTCGTCTCTGACCTTCTGTCACCTTACTGAGCTGCCTGGCCCCACAGATCGTCAGAGCAAAGACTTTTACCCAGAAAGCTTTCACAGACAGGGCCTCTTTAGTCACTGGACTGGGACTATGGGACAACATGCTGTTATTGGTTGAAGGTGACTCGTTCTATTTATTGCAGTTACTTTAACTGAGTAATTTCTTTAGTACTTGTACTTTTTTGAGAATTTTTTTTTAATCAGTTGCTGCAGATTTGCTGGCTGCACATCCATGATGCAAATATCCTGTTCAACCGCACACTGTGGTCGTAAAGTGATGGACCTGGTCAGCAACAACACTCAGGTCGGCTGTGGCATTTAAACAATGCTTGGTTGCTACTAATGCCCAAAAAATGTTCCCAACAGCATTATGCCCTCACCGCCAGCCCAAACCTTGAGAGGGACCCATCTGCAGGGACAAGGGCGCCTCCATAGGTCCATACTGGAAGTACCAACAGGAAGTTGGTCTTCCTCGTGTATATTATTTTACACAAGTCTATTAGGCCCCGTTTACACAACAACGTTGACACCAGAAACAGAAAGTTTTTTCCTCCGCGTTTATACACAAAGACGATGTGAAAACGATGCGCGTTCATCAATTTAGTGTTTTTATTTTTTTTAATTCAAGAATAAACATTGAAATGTCCATTTCAAATTGTATTTGTCCTGTCTTTTTTTGATAGAAAAACACTTCTGGCTCGGATTTAGCTCCATATCCCACTGCATCACTCCTTTCATGATCCTAAGATTGTACTAGTGCCTTGGAGACATTGACGTTACTCAGAGAGAGATTGCAAAGTCACAAAGCACCTTTAAAGTAATGAGTACCACAAAAGAAAATATAGGAGCAAAGCTGAGCTTTCGGAATGGATTTTTATCTTCATTGAAAAAAAACGTTTCGGTTAAACTTGAGTCTTGTGTTGTGGTTGTATGATGGTTTTTGTGTGCATTAGATGATGTTGTCTTCCACTCTGTCTCCGTTCCAGAAATATATCTTGACATTTGATATTTTGTCCAGCCCTACATGACTGTAGGAAAAAGTCTTTTCAAAGGAACGGCCTGTTGGCACACTGCAGACACCGACCGTCCTTCACCCACATGACCCCAATTTGAAGCCCGATGCAGGCATGTGTGTGGCCAGCTCAAGTGTCCTTCAGCAGGAACCACATCCCCTCAGCTCTGTGGGCCATACGCTGCACCTGACCCTGACCTCTGTCTTTCCTCGAGTGCAACTAGTGGAAGTCTCAAGGGATCTTATAAGGTAACACTCAGGGCTGAGATGTGTTGAGTTTTCAAGCTGCCTTGTCAACAGTAACAGTAAGGTGCTTATTCACAACAAGATCATCTTTGAAATGTTGAGTTTTAATGGGGATTACTTATTTTAAGAACATTTTAATTAAGAGTAAAATCAAATGCTGTTGATGTCTGACCTCACAGCAACAAAAAAAATCTAAATCCTAAATACACAATATTAAATAATGTATTGTTTTTTTATCCAAAACTTTCTGGCAAACTCCTGCTCACTCATAATTGCACAAATAAAACAGCGATATTTTCAAAAGTGGCTGGAAGTGGCTCACTCCTCACCAGTTTTACCCAATTCTACAAATGCTGACAGAAAGTGTATCCTCTCTCTCAGTTTAAAAACTGATTGAAGATCATTAAGTTTTTGCACATTTTGATATCACTGATCAATAGGATATTTAAGATATGATCATTTAAAAACATGGTAATTGCATTGTCATGAACATTTTGGATAGTATTTAGGATTTCTTCTGCAAGTTTTCACACTTAAATATTATTATTTTAATGATTGGTGGTTGGAAGTGTATTGGGAAGAATCTGGTGATACAATACATTCTGCCATACAGGGGTGACAATATGATGTATTATGGATGTAAAATCAGGGCCATCCTTTCTAATTTTGTTTTTTACCTTTCTAATTTTGTTTTTTACCTGATGGTCTATATTTGTATTTTTTTAATGTCAAGACTGCACAATATTGTACGATGGGAAAATACATTTTCTAATCAGCTTTGTTTATTTCAAGCATGGCCCCTGCAACATGGATTAATTTTCTTGTCTGTCTCAGTGACCAAAACATCTAAAGGTGCTCTGAAAGCAAATACCAAGTTTTTTCTGATATTGTTCGCCAACTTATGGAAAATGTGGGAAACTGCCCCATTGCAAGATGTTAACAGATCCGTAAAAAGATTCCTGGATCCGGATTTTGAATCATTCTTCCTTGTGCCATGACCAACATTCCTAAAAGTTTCATCAAAATCCATCCATACGTTGTTGAGGACTTTGCTTTCCAACAGACAAAAAGACAAACAAAAACATGATCTCCTCTGTGGAGAGAATAACAATAAATATAACTGGAAGACAGAGGGTAGAATGGTGAATGCTTGCTGCCAACTAGAAGCTGAACCACAGTATGAAACAAAAGTCCTAAAATATGTATAAATAAATTTGTTTAAGTGAAACAAGTACAGCATCCAGTGAGATATCCTGACTGTCAAATGGTGCTATTTTATTAATTTTAATTTTGTAAATATTGTTTATGTTAATATTTTAAATTCTTTATCCTTTGTTTATAGCCTGACTTTTACTGATATTAACTTTTTTTTCCTCCATGAAGGGAGAGTTATGATATCATTAAGATTCTGCATGTTGTGGTTTTTGCTTATTTAATTTCTATTACACTCTTATCTTATTTTAATTTTTTTAACTTAACTTTTTTTATTTTTTTTTTACTTATTGACTTATTGAAAATCCATAAAGTGCCATAAAGTATCAGTGCAGTACCATATATTGCATAGCATTGCAATATATTGATGTATATATATTTTCTCATGCCCCTAATGGGTGTTACATATTAGTGCAGAAACTTAATAACTCGATTATTAAACTGAGAGAGAGCACTGAGTGAGTTGCACACATGCATGGAAAAAATTGGAAAAGTGAGTGAAACTGTTCAAAAAAGAGTGTTTCTTCAACAATTTTACTCACTATTCTACATATCTTCCATTATGTTAGTGTAATTTAAGCAGTGTGCAGGATTTTTGTGATTTATCATTAAAAAAGTAAATAAATTGCCCCATGTTTGGGTGTCTGCAACTTCTGTTTTTGTGACTGTGATATCAAAAAATTATTTGTTATTTTGTTTTTTGATTGTTATTTGATTTTTACCAGAATCACAGAATGATTCTTTATGCATTATAGTGGAAGTCTAGAGATGCACCATATTATCTGCATGTTATCACTTGATATGAACATTTACAGCTGCTATACATCGGCCATACTTATTAGTCATTGATATCCTAAATATATTTCATCTGTAATATCAAATATAATAATAATAAAAAGAGAGAGAAATGTCTTGTTTCACATCTGGATGTCACAATGAAAAAAACGTCAGTGTAGTAAAGTGATTTTTTACTCTTGTTTAAAATATCAGTATTGATACTGGTGATAATGAATTTAGAAAAATCAGCATACAGCAAAAAGCCAATATCATGCATCACTAGTGACAACCATTTGTTATTTGTTTACTGGAAATATTTACATATATATATATATACATATCTTGCACTACCATTCAGTTAAAAACATGAGTGCATTCATGTTTTGGTCCATGTTGTCCTGCTTTGATACCCCCCTCAACCCCTTCAACAAATCTGACAGCTCTGATCCATCCTCACAGTCTTAGAAATCTCTCTTAAATGGTGGTTTTGGGTGAAGTTCACCTGATAAAGCAGTGCAGGTAAACCCAGTCTCAGTAGCATTGGTCCCTAAAAGTCGATTAGGTTTTCACTCACCCCTAGAGGACTTAAAATGCCTGCTGGATGTTCGCTGCAGTGCCAGGCAGAGATGTTTCCACTGTGTGTTCTCGGTGGTCCCCACTTGCAGGGGGAGCTTATATACCCTGGTGTTGGCCTGCCAGGACAGGCCCCAGAATAACAGGCCTAAAAATACTACAAAGCAGTTAAGACCAGCCAATAGAGTAAGCCCCAACTCAGGAGTGTGACGTCTGTGTGTATCTGAGTGTGTTTGAGTGTGTGAGCTGTACAGATGTATTCTCTGATGGGATGTGTGTGTTCTGTACACGCATCTGCTAATCAGCACACACACACCAAAGCACAAGAGAGGGCGTGAGTATGTAAACGTGGGTTTGTCAGGTTGTGTATGTCAACATGTGAGCGTGGGGATCGTGAACGTGAGCTTTCGTGCGGCGAAAACGGGCAGATGGAAAAGTTAGTGTGTGGAGCACGTGTTTGGTGTGATGGAGGGGTCAGATTCAACAAAGAGTTGGTGCTTCAAAGAAAAGGAACGGACGGGTTTATGGAGAGGGCTGGGGTACGATGGCTGCCACTTGAGCACCAAACACACACATTCACTCCTGTCAGGGCTGCAAACCTGAAAAACTCCATTATGTTTGCATTAAATACTGTCACCAGATCACAGGTTCCTTTCAGATGACAGACAAGGGAGTATTTCTGCATAGAGAGGCACTATCATAACGGCAAAGCTGCTGTTTATGAGTTTAGGAAGTAAAAATAAGACACATGAAGGCAAAAAGTTAAATAAGAAGAAAGAGTTAATTTCCCACAGCCCCAGACTGTGGAAAGGGTTACAGATTAAAATCTATAGTCCTTTTCATGGAGGCTCTTTTGACTGATTTTATCATGAATAGTTGATATGTTGATGTGTGTGTGTATGTATACATCAGGGTTTCTTTGGGGCATTAAAAAGCATTAATAGTCATTAAATTGATTTTGCAAAAAATTAAGGCCTTAAATGGCATTAAAATTCAGTAAATTTGATTCTTAATGGCATTAAAATTCTTTCAGTAGTTCTCAAAAAAAAATATTTATTTGGTGGTTGTTGCTGCTTTATTATCTAATTTTTTGTCTCCCTATTTGATATCTGATAAGACAATCTACCTCCCCAGTTGTGCCTTACATCAACCACAAAATACACTTTCTTCTTTGTATATGTCTATATTCTGTCTGCCTGTAATTAATTACTCTTTTATTTTATTTTCCTCTTACTGTGGTCTTTCTTGTATCACTATTAATGTTACTATTTCACCCAAAGAAAAAAAACGATATATGTTGATGCATTGTGTCTTATTTCACACCCAGATCATTCAGGAGATTTGTTCTGATACAGGCGGGCATGTAATGTTTAGCTCAGTTCGTTTGCATACAGATCCAGCCACTTCAATTTTCCCCTCCCTGCCAGCTGCCTGCCAACTTTCAGCCACTGGAAGCCCCATCACCTCTTTGAGGTTGTGTCTAAAATCCATAGAAAACATGCCCATTTGCCAAATTTTAAGTGGCCACATCTGTTTATATTAACACAGTACTCGATCCCTGTTTCCATACAAAATGGGTGGCTTAAAGTGCTACTTTCCTTCGTATGATGCACAGCACGATTCATAGTCATAGCAATGCTGACTGTGACATACTGGCATGAGGCCACATTGACTTGGAAACAACCTGCTTCAAAATACAGCCATGTGAACATGAAACAATCCAAAGGAAATATGTAAATTTGTGGGGGGTTTTGTAATAAAGCAGCTGATCTTTGGGTGTGAAAATCACCCAAGATCACGACTGAGTTCACTCTTTCTTTTGTTGCCGTTCTCATATGATGTCTGCTTTGTGGTCCTGCTGCAGTGCTTATTTCCCCATTTGGGGCCATTAATGTAAACTAAATCTGACTCTGACCACGCAGAGACGTGTTGGCAGGAAAGTACCGCGAGTTAAACCACTGTTTTCTAATGCAACACTGCGCCTGCCAGGTGTTTTTCTCCGCCACCTATGTGACATAGTTTATCAGTTATTGAGTGTGCATGACAGTTTTTTGTGATCAAATGTCTTTATTGAACAAGTTACAACCCAAAAAACATGTCTCAAGTATTAGAGACAGTGCAAAATTGACTGTAACAGTTAAACAATAACAAAATAATAACAGTAATAGTGACAGTCTTGAACCTCAGTAAGGTGCAAGCAAAACAAAAAACAGAATAAACAAAACACGATCATAAAAAAAAACCATTTTAAAAAGCGTGCATGAAAGTTGAACAGTTTTTACTATTCTGCTGAATATGCAGAGGCAAAGCACTTGTTATTGTCACCATTAGCCAAAGCAGACACAAATAAAAATGGAAACAGGCAAAGGGACAGGTGTAGGCGGGTGTTTATGTCCTCTGTGAGCAAACGCTTGCACTTAAATCAGAAGAAAGCAGTGAACTAAAGATTTCATTGACTGGAAATCAACAGCAGTCGTGCATGAATACCCAACTTTTAATATATAACACTAAGTGTGACCTTGAACCACGTGGTTTATCCCCATAGGCGGAGTCTCATTATTTAAAGGTCCCCTGTCCTGGTGTGTTTGACCATTTACATCATGTCTTTGGTGCCTATTAAGCAAGGATTTGACTTAAGTTAAATAAAAAAAGGGAATTTTTGTCTCTGTAGAGGATCAGCTGCAGCTCTTTTTCCCTCCGCTTTGGAAATGCTTCGATCTGAGGGGGAGGCTGTTGGAGGCTGTGATTGGCTGTCCAAACAATGCTTGATGGGAGAGGAGAGGAGGGGTTACAGGCTGCAGAGAGGACTGTCATGCAGTCTGCCTGTGATGAGCAGAAAACACACATGTAGGTGGAGGCTGTACAGCTATGACATCATAAACTTCAGGAAGTAAAACACAGAGCATTTTCTTTAAAGAGGGATCACACATTTCTCTGTGAACTGAGAGTTTAGTAAAAGATGTCATGTTCTTTTGTCCCCAAGCCCCTTCGAATGACATTAAAAGTAAAGAAAAAGGATTTTGCAGGACATCAGACATCTTATACCTCGTACATATATGCACACTTGAGTTTTGAAAGATAACACAAATTGTTTAAGGTGGATTTCTTAACACAAAACATGGAAAGTGTGAAAATGCATGATTTAAGCTCCACTTAATGGAAGATTAATAAAGACAGAGAAACATTCATATTCTAAAATAAGTTTAAATCAGAGCAAATATATGATGGTTTACACCCTTTGATTTGATCAAATCTGATGGTTTACTCACCTTTACTTTGAACTGAATTTCTGTTCATGTAAACCTGAAGAGTGCAGGTTTGAACTCTGCATTCATCAAATTATATTTCCCCAAAAATACAGCGAAAGAAGTCAAACTTGTTGGATGGATACCAGCCCACAGATCCATGATTATGTAACAGTGCCATATGCCTGTGTTGATGTTGAGGCTGGGGCACGGCGGGCGGAGGGATAGCCACCTCGCCTGGTGGTGGATCCCACGCCAGCTGACTGTGAAAGCGAGGAGTAATAATGCCATCTGGAACAGCTGTCAGCCAAGGAATCTCGCTCTGGCTTATTAGGGAGAGCAGAGGGGCAGGGAGGGATTCTCTCCAACTCAAAGAGAGGACCAATACACGGACGGGGGAGAGATGTGAGGCACTGATACGGCAGAGGAATGAAAAGGAAATCACTGCAGGCTGAGAGCAGCAATGCTAATCTGCTTCAAGGCTGCACTGAATTTCTTATAGTAGGAAAATATGGATTTCAGCTCCTTTAGAGTTCATGAGCTTTAGATGTGGAAACATCTTTGCTCCAAAAATGCAGCAACCACTCACAGTGTTTAACTGTCAGATATAAATACAATCTTTCAAGGTCATTTCCTAAATTATAGTATTTATATCATCAAAAATAAAAACACTGTGCTTGTTAACTGCCATACCTTGAGATTTAGAGAAAAATATTATTCAAACATCTGCAGCTGGTGTGCTTTTATGATTGTTTTGGATGAAAGTGTAAACACGCATTTACAATATTTTTAGGAACAGATTTACATAAAAACAGTTTACCCTGCACATCAATTAAATAAACTCAAGGTATGCAGGTTTTGCTGGATATTTGACCAGATCTTTCTGTTTTCTTCAGGATAACATTATTGTGCCTGGAAATTTAGATTACAGTAATGTCATCAGTTGGCCTTGAAATATCAAGATGATTGCATATCTTAACATTCTGCTGCATTATATTATTGTTACTATACTGTGATATTGTTAAAATCATGGACAATGTATGCCTATTACCCTTTAATATAGATAGATAGATAGACAGATACTGATAAAGATTTATCAATTCAGTGGCTCTTTATTAGGTCCACCCGTTTCAGTGCTTGTAATGCAAATTACTTGTCAACCAACCACATGTTAGAAACCCAAACATTAAGGCAAAAAGACATGGTCAAGGTGACCAGCTGAAGCTCACACCAAGCATCAAAACAGGAAAGAAAGATAATTTAAGTGACTTTGAACATGAAAAGCTGGTTGAAGTATTTCAGAAGAATCTGCTATTCTCCTGGAATTTTCACACAAAACCATCTCTAGGACGTCCAGAAAATGGTCAAAGAAAGAAAGATCCATGATTTGCTGTGCCAAAATTACTTGCTGATGCCAGAGGTCAAAGGAGAATAGCCAGAAAGGTTCAAGATGATAGAAAGGCAATAATAATTCATATAACCACTTCATTTCTAAATGTACAAGTCGAATCATGTCGAAGAAGGAAATTCTTGCCCCTCTTCCAACATGTTTTTCAGAGAGTTTGTTCTGCGAAGTGCCTCATTCTGTTCTTTACACCGCGGCTGAAGCCCCCTCCTACTACCTTGTCTGATTGGCCTGTAATGAATGTGATTGATGGAACAATTGTCCAATCACCAGCCATATATGCTTTTGAAAGGGTCTGCCCTCCCCAAACACTTTCTATGGGCTCTTTCCCAGATGGACTAGAGTAATATATTGAATTTGCCCATCTGGTGTGTCAGGTTACACTTCAAGTAACTAAAGAAGAACTCCAGAAAAATGTAAATGCTGTCACACTGAGTGAGACCTGTTGAGTTCAGTCAGCAGTTTTAATCCTGCATTTTTCTCAATATGCAAGAGTGTTTAACAGAAGAACATCATCAGACAACAGCAGAAATGTCAAGAAATGCTTCAGTCACTGACGTACTCAACATGAGAATCTGTTCTCCTGAAGATTGTACCCACTTGAGGGATCCTTAAGTTATGTGTGTGTCTTAAGTGACAATGATGTAAAGTCAGTGCTGATCCTCACTACACAGACTCTGGCTCAAAATCTCTTACAAGTCAGTACTCATCAGCCTCAGGAAGATGCTCAGGTGTGTTGTCTTCCTCTATATAAAAATGTAACTTCTATAAATTTCTTCAATTGAGAAGTTATCTGCAGAGACAAAAGGAATGTGATAACATTTGTAAAACACCATCTGAACTAAGTGCTTCTGTCATTTGAAATGAACAAGGAAAAAAAAGGAGTCATGTCAAGACTGTATAAAGCACTAGAACATGAATCTGAAGATGACAATTTAGAAGTTAAAGGAAGTGGGAAGTGGAAGCAAACATCATAATAACAGATGAACAATAGATGGAATCATTCATAAAGCAGCCTGATGTGGAGAGAGTTTGACTGGAAGGTCAAGACGTGTTACTTTAATACTCCTTCTGTCACTTCCAGATACAGTAATACATTCGAGTTGTGCTGGAGGGGTTGTGGGTTCACTGGAGACTCCACACATATATTTTGGGATTGCCCAAAACTTCTTCACTTTTGGAAGGATACTTAAAAGGAAATTCAACAACTGGGCATCAAAATTGCTGTAAATCCTTCACTCTCTATACTGGGCACAGTACCTGGTAATATCAATCATGGGGACTTAATTTCCTTACTGAGAACTTTGCTTTTAACAGCAAAGAAAAACAATTAGAGTAACCTGGTGGAGACCACTGCCCCCCAGCATTACGCAGTGAAGAAACAGCGTTAAAGCTGTTGGATTCGTGCAATGCCTGAACTCATCATCTCTGATATTTTATTTACTTTATTTTCTTTCTTTGTGTTAATTTCAGTTGTATTTGACTTTCGATGCACTTGTGCAATGTACAGTATAAAACATGTATATATTAAATGCAACATTAAGAAAGTACAAGTGATGATGCTTGTCTATCTGTGGAAAACCGTCTTATAAGAGATTTGTAAAGATTAACAAGTGGGAATGCACCTCCTTTTGTGTGCTTATTGTGTAATTAATAAATGAAACATTTAAAAATTGTTATAGACGGCAAACTGAGGTTCAGGAACAAAATGTTTTTGTTATGTAAGTGTGTGGGTGCTGATTATTTTCAAAGTCAAGTAATGTTTGCCAGACAGAGTAAAAGATATTCTAAATAGGACAAAGTGATGAACCAATTTTTATTAAATTGGTGCAGGATTATTATTTAAGGCATAAAGAATCCATGGGAATATAGGATGATCCTGAGTTTGGGTGTGAAAGTGGCTGAAGTTAAGTTACATCATCTTGTCCTGAGTGGGCTGCACAGAAGCTAAGCCTATCTTTACCATGTTTGCTTCTGACCGCAGGCATAAAACCTGTCTTCTGTGATCTGAGGGACCAGCTGAGGTTACATTTTCGAACACATCAACACGTTTTGCCCTTTGGCTGTTATGTAGTTTCAAAAAAGTAGAATTACTTTGAAATCATTCTTATGACAAAGTTGGAGCTGGTGTTATGTGCTCAGCTTTGTTGGTTCTTGTTTCTGTTGCAGCTTTCTTCTCAGATAGATGAAGAAGCAGAGAGCATCACATTCTGCTGGAGATGAAGGCGAGTATCAGATATTTCAAATCTCCTGTGGACAGGAGACCTCTGATTCTTGATATTTTTAGACAAAAAGATGATTCAGTCATCGCTGTGTTGGTGCTGTCATGATGCAGCAGCTGGAGACACGAGCTCAGTTTCTTTAAACCAAAACATTCACAACATTCTCCTCAGTTTTACATCAGCGGTTTCAGTGAGAAGGATTCAATCAAAGTCTTCACTGTCACCTACGGATGATATTAAAGCTTCATGAGATAGAATTTTGGTACGGAGCCAACTTTCATAAAGGGATATGAAGAGATTTCGGTGTTAATCTTGGCTTGAAATCTTTAAAGTATTACTAGTATTTAGACCCTTTGATCGAGAACTCTTCTAGGATTCATCTGAAAATATAAAGGTAGAAACAGCCACCATGAGTATCAAACATAATGTATATGTCTCAAAATGATCTTAATGATTCTGGCTTGTCTTTCTAATTATGCTGCATCCAATAAACCTGTTCCTTACATTTTTTTATTTTTAGTATTCCTCAATTTTAACTAACTGGATATTTGCAAAACAACAAACAAAAAACAAAACAGAAAAAAAAAAAATTAAGTTTATTATTTGAAACCTTAAAAATCTTGTCTTAATAGTGTAACTGAATACAGATCAAAACAATTTGCAAATGATTGTATTCTGTTTCTGTTTTACATAACATCCCAACTTCATCGGAATTGGGGTTTGTATTCTAACTAAAACTCATTTTATTCATGTGTTCTAAAATAATCTTTAAATTTGCAATTTTCAACATGAAATGGTTACTGTTTTTGTGGAAATCATCTCACAACTTCTGGTGCCATGGGGCCCTCAAGATTCCTCAATCCATAAAATGTTCTTTTTTAGCTGTTGCAAACTTTTCTGACAAAGTATTGCAAACCCAGAATGTAAAAATATTGATCATTATCTATCGATTGTTGTTGGTGGCTGATATTTAAAGATGTTTTTATGTGTGTGTGATCAGATTTTTATTTTTAATTTCAATTTCTTGGCCGAGCAAGGAAGGATATAATGATAACTGATAATGATAATTACTCAAAGTACGATTACCAAGTGTGTAATTTTTGAACCAACTGATTCTGATTTACTTTCAATTTAGGAAAAACAAAGGTAAACAAAACCGTGTGACCACCCCCCTCCCGATCGTACACTTGGTTGAGCCCGTAAACTCCGGCTTGCGGCTTCGTTTGAAAAAACACTCAGTCCGACTGTCACATTCTCCACTGTCTGATGCAGCCACGATCCAATCTGTGGAGTGCAGGCTGGATATTTTCCATTATAGTGTGGCTGTTACTGTTGTTGTCTGTCAGTAATGACATTTTGCAGTGCAGCCCATGTCCATGTCAACATTTGATCTAAATGCCTCCCGAACTGCTCAGCGTCTTTGGGCGTGCTCTTCCGTATCCTGGTTAGCGTAAAGGCGCAGACGGACACACATTTCAGGGACAGTGAGGGATCATCAGTCACTTTGTGTGATTTTATAATTCTAAAGGTGTCTTGATAGTTCGTGCTCGGTTCAAGTGAACACAAAGACTTAAAAAATGACGAATCAGTGTTTTGATGAATCAAAACTCAACATGCTTCATCAGTCCAGCTCTGAGCTGCTGTTTTCACTCACTCACTGTTTTCTAAATGATAAATTCATCCTGAGGTATCCTGCATCACGTATTGTCCATGATATAAGAACAATCTTTGAAGGATCAAGCTCCAAATACAGTCTGCTCGTGCAGTTCTCAGCAGGTGGAGGCCCAGAAGTGGGTCTCAGAGCTGTTTTCAGTGGACGGTGTATAAATCAGGTAAAAATGTGGCAAAAATGTCTTCAGTGTATGGAGGCCCTAAGAGGACGAACATCCATTAGAGTATGTCAGAGTATACCCACTAGAATAAACCAAACTACACCACTGGAAGGTGGGTCTGTATGTTGTTGAAATAAAAAAGAAAAACTTTGTGGCATAAACACCCCAGCTGCTAGCCTGCAATCATGAGACAGAAGAGAGGATAATTCTGTACAGATGTGGACTGGAGATTAAATTTCCCTATGGTCCCATTTTTTAATGTCTAGTTAACTGCACATACATTCATCTCGGTCGAAAAAGGAGTGGTTGATAATCAGCCAGTTTGTGATATATGTTTGTGATATAAATTACAGAATGTTCTTTAAATGTGAACTCACATGGTCATTGTATTCCTCAAAACTATGTTCTAGATGAGCAAATCAGTATATGAAAATTGTGAACTGTGGGAAATGCACTGAAAAAAATAATATCTGGGGAAGGGCTCACATTTAGACCCCCCCAAATCTATACCATGGTTACGCCTTTCAGGACACAGCTGCAGCTGCATCTTGTTTGTTAGTTTAGCTTAGAAGTAGTTTATTTCGAACATGTAAGAAATAAATCTTATATGTTATGTACATGTATATATGTATGTCATTTAGATGCTCAAAAAGGAGTGGGAGGAAGTACAAACGTATTAAATCCCATCCCTTCTCTATCAGGTATCAAAAGTCAATTATTCCATTTCCCGATTGATATGTATCCAATTTACTAAATCTCATACAAAATAATCAACAATCATATTTTCCTCATTAAAATAAAATATATAACTTTCCCCACATTTTTTATTATAATACATTAACATTTTCTATCAAAAATGAGCTCTTATAATTATTTTGAAATCAAATAGACACAAAATAAAAAACAAAACAAATAAACACTGAACACCTGGTGAAAGCCATTCCTTATTCCTCCTTGTGAAAATCTGTGAAATTCCTGAATTGACTGATGTTTGGACATTCCTGAAGCTCCACATTCAGACTCTTCCGCAGCTGTTAGCAGGTGTTTCGTTCAGGATGGAGCAGTCAGACATTTATTCACTCATTTATTTACTTTAAAACTTCACTGCAGTCTCCAACATTCACATCAGGCTGCTCCCCTCAAATCACCGGTCTCGTGCCTGTATCGAGCAGTGGGCGGGGTCAGCAGTTCAGGCACCCGCAGCGCGCGTGCTGTCATCCATACCTGGAATTAGCCGTTGATGACATCATGTTTGTACCGGTAGTTTTTCAAGTGTAGTCCAACAAAAGTCGCTGTTTTTACAGGTTTGTGGAGGAAAATAGCGACAAAAGGCGGTGACAGAGGATAAAACTCGACGCTTCTGGGGACTGGGGACATTATGAAAACTGTGAAGGACGATGGAGAGGTGATAGGAATGACAGAAAATCGATTTGCAAGAGGTAAGATGATTTTACTTTTTTCTTTGCTAACGGTTGTCTTCAACTTTTTCGAGATAAAACTTTCCTAACGTTTTTCCCAAAGACTCGTCTTATTTTGTTGCTGAAGAGGCCACTTTACTGGCACAGGAGTTTGAGGGTTTAGCTCGTAAACAGTTATTTTTTTTCCAGAGCTGGGGCGGTTTTAGTAACTTCACGGCCCTGGGAAAGGGCTTAGCAGGCCCCTCACAGTCAGTCAAGCCAGGGCTGCTGCCAGAGATTCTGAGCACTATGGAAATACCTCACATAGGACATCATCTTAAGCAAAGAAGTAGATATAATGCAGTAAAATTAAAAAAATGGAATACTTAAAATTATAATGGCAAAGTTCTTCGGTTTAAAGACGCAAATAAACTGGAGAAAACACAAAAAACATTGCAATGTGCAATATCAGAACAGTTGGCGAATATTTTGGTCATCCAAATTGACCATATATTTCTCATACATTGGCTCTAATACTAGGAGAATGTGCAAATTGGCCATAATGGTTTACCTAATCTTCACTAAATGTATTTTTTTTGTCAATTACCAGTATAATTTATTAAAGAATGAAATGTCTTTTGGCGTCACATTTGTGTCTAACACAAATAGATTGTCACAAGAAAAAGAACTGGTAAATGTAAGATAAAATTTCGCTTTGTATTACAAAAAAAAAGGATCAGTATCAGCTATAATGGGTACAAGAGTATTGACATATTAGACATCAGCAAAAATCCAATATCGTAGATCCCTCATAATTGTTAAATTCAATTGTGCAACAAAAGTAACTTTTAGGCACCTGGACCATTTTTGTCAATCAATCAATCTTTATTTGTATGGCAAGTTCATAACAAGTGTAGTCTCAAAGCACTTTACAAATACTCTTTGTTCTGTTGATACACATAGATGAGTATATACAAACACATATTAATATATATTTATACACACATACGTCCAGACCTGTATCCTCATCACATTAGTCTCTGCTGCTCTAAAAAAATTCAGGTTGGGCCAGGGGTCAGCAAGTGTTTCTATCAAAAGGGCCATTCCCTCCAAAAATCTGTCTGGAGCCACAAAACACATTTGAACCTTAACAAGAAGGCAGCAGTGCCTATCGACACCTCATCATTAAATGGCATTAATTCTATGAGTGAATTGTTTTAGCACTTGAACTGATTTTTCTTTAAAGAGTTGTTGCTGTAGCTTAGCATTATTATTATTATTATCATTATTATTATTATTATTATTGTTGTTACAATTATGACAAA
Source organism: Cetoscarus ocellatus (assembly GCA_037902135.1). Taxonomy (NCBI): domain Eukaryota; kingdom Metazoa; phylum Chordata; class Actinopteri; order Labriformes; family Labridae; genus Cetoscarus; species Cetoscarus ocellatus. The sequence continues at coordinate 697,692 of JBAMNC010001197.1, forward strand.
ATGTGTTGCATTGATGGATTTAGAACATACATGAAGACAACAGTGTGTATACTCCTTTATTTTTTTTGTGGAACCCTACTATCAGTCAATGATTGACAACCATTTCTACTTGAGAATCGATTACTAATAGCTAAAGGAATCAATATCATTACTCTTTTTGCTGAACAATTCTCTTATCAATTCCCTCCTTTTTGTTCTGCATGCCTTGTAAATCAGAGACATCACACTGTCATCAGAGGCAGTCTGTAGACACGATAACAAAGAAGTCAAAAATATAATCATATTGGTCAATGCTGTGGCTTAATTTTCAACAAAAATATACTTACTGTAAAAGATTCAGTGAGTGGAAACACCAAAAACTTGCAAAAGTGCTAATCTTTGCAGCACAACGTTGGATTTTGTGAGTGACGTGTTTGACATTGTTGCCACCAAAAACCTCTGCCACCTTTTGCCCACATAGAAAATCCCCAGGAGTCAATCATGGAATTGTTTAAGAATTGGATCAGTAAGCAGAATTGATAATGGCATTGGTATCAATTGATCGTCTTCTCCCTAATCCGAAGTACTGAAAATACTGATGCCTGTTGATTAAAACATTTTGTTTAAAGCGTCCTTCTGCAGTTGAAGATATTTGAATAATGCAGCAGTAACTCATTATATATGGATGGAGGATATGTTTAACACACAAACAGAGTAAACAGTGTCATGGTGCCAAAACATGCGTAAACAGGCAGCAGTTAATCCGAACAAACAGTGAAATGTGGCATCTAGGAAAAAAAAAAACATGTTTTCCAGTGTTTGTCTGCAGCATCGCATAAGTGCCTCTCTGAATGTTAAAACTGCACAGTGGTCCAGAGGCACACACAGGGAGACAAACATGCTGATTTCACGTAACCCAATAAGAATTTAGACAGTGAATGTATTATGTATATATCTGACTTTTCTGAGGTCTGGGACGATATCCAAATGCAGCAGCTTCACAAGAAAAACATCAAAGTGCTACAGAGAAGTAGGACATCTTTCTATGCTTGGAAATCTATAAATATATCAAATACACAGATTATCATGTGCAAAATACCTTTATGGCTGATACTGAACTTTATTACATGACGGCTTCATTTTTACTCTCTACAAATTCTTTAACAGATAAGCAAGCGTTTTAATGACGAGTTAATAAATTGGTGTTTTTTAAGAAAAGAAATCACGAACAAGAATGCTGACTTGCAGATTGCAGATTATCTATATCAGGGGTCACCGACCTTTTTGATCCAGAGAGATACCCTAAAGACAGGGAGTTTTATGGAGGGCCACTTGCTTGATTTAATTTTCTTAAGTGATAAAAATGTTATAATTTTACAAAGAATAATAAATATCATGCATTTGATAGGCTACATATGACACTGTATTTTTACTTTTTTACTTTTAATTATTCCTAACAATAAATTTGACCACAGGTTATTAAATTATATGAGAACAATATGCTTACATCTTATGTCTTCAATTATTTATTTTTCTGTGTCAACATCAATGTAAACTTTGACTCCATGCAGGTCAAAGTTTAGGAAAATTACATGTTTTTAAAATCTAATGCACGTTAAATGTGTTATTTTTGTATTTATAAAGTGTGATTTTTTTTTTTTAGCAAGACATTCAATTTAAATTAAAAAAAATGTCTATTTTAAGTGTTGTGATGGTGGCTTTTGTTTTTTTTTTTAAATGTACCTGGGAGCACCTCATTGGCTCTCTGCGGGCTACCAGGTGCTTGGAGGCACCTTGTTGGGAACCCCTGATCTATATACACACACTAGCCACTTTATTATGTACACCTTGCTGGTACCACATGGACCTTCATTTGCTTCTAGAGCTGACTTAGTTCTTTGTGTCATAGATTGGGTGATGGGAAAAAAACCTTTGTAGATTTTGGTCCATATTGACATAATAGCATCATGCATTGCTGCACATTTGTACACCGTCATGATTCATTCACAACATCCCAAAGGGGCTATATTGGTTAGAGATGTGGGCTAGTGGACTGGCTCTGACCCTACCATCTGGATGGTGCAGCAGAAATTGAGACTTGTCAAATCAGGCGTTAATTTTCCAGTCTTCTTTTGTCAAATTTTGGTGAGCCAGAACAGATTGTAGCATCAGTTGCCCGTTCTGAGTGTCATCCGGTGTGGTCTACTGCTGCTGTAGACCATCTGCTTCAAGTTTTGTCTTGTGCATTCAGAAATGGTGTTTTGCATTCTTTGATTGTAATATGTTGTTATTTTATCCAAACCACCCTGGCCATTCTTCTCTGACCTCTAGCATTATCTAGGCATTTTGTTGCCCTGAGAACGGCAACTCACTGGATACTCTCTCTTTTTCACACCATTCTCTTTAAACCCAAGAGATGAGTGTGCATGAAAATCCCAGGAGATCATCTGTTTCTGAGATTCTCTGCCTTGCCCGTCTGACACCTATATCCCTTAAAGGTGCAGTGTGTAGAATTTGGCAGCATTTGCTGAACAGAAACGGTGAATATAGAATATAATTTTTCTATTTGTATGTAAAGTCCGTCAAAGTAGGAGTACAATCATTCCCATAAAACGTTTGTTTTATTTTTATTTAGTTAGAAAAGCTTCAAAAAATTTACATTACCACGTGCCGCGTTCATGTAGGCCGATATAACGATCCGCCATGTTGTCTATGGGTGGGTTTAGGGGACAAAAAGAACATAACGCGAATCTGTCCACCGGTTCTGAAATCTACCTGGAATGCAGGAGAAGAAGAGGAGAGAGGACGGCGGTGGATGTAGAGACAGTTGTTACTCTGCACTAGGGATTTAACCTGAACCCAAACCTTGTCACTTCAGTAAATGATGCCATGTTCATGATCCCTTTTGGTCTTCACAGGCTTCCGTTGCTCAGCGATGTGATGTTTTGGTTACAGTTGGGCTCATTCTAGAATCTGAATGATAGATTTCCCTCAAATGCCAAATTCTACACACTGCACCTTTAAATCACCTTTCTTCCCCATTCTGATGCTTGGTTTAAACTGCAGCAGGTTGTTGTGAACATGTCCACAAGCCAAAATGTATTGAATTACTGCCATGTGATTGGCTGATTAGCACTGATATTTTGCCCCTCTGGCTACTAACAATTTCAAAGTTAGATATGCTGCTACATAGAGTCAAAGGTAGGAAGGTACCTCTGCACGGTTCAACATCCATATTGGTAGATATCTCCTCTTTTTACAAACATCAATCATCAGCCAATTAATGTGGGGTAATAGATATCAGTTTCAGATGATTGTCTCTTTTGTCATACCAAATTAATGCTGACTTCTGGCACATCTGACTACTGATCTAGAGAAGATTCTTTCGTTGATCAAACAGGGGAGAATATATTGGCAACATGGCCGCCACTTTTCCCAAAAATCAAACTCGATTGGCTTTCGAGCGTACATGCTAATAACTGAAGATATTGATTGCTGTTGTTTACTGGGATCTTTTGAGAAAGTACCAAAACACAAACTTGTTTTGTTGTATAAAACGCTAGTTTGCAGTTCCAGCCCCTTTGTATCGCAGTACAGGGTGACTTGTAGTGAGAATTTATGTTGGATGGGCTGATTTTTTTAGGGCTTATGAATGATTGTACATTTTTGTCTTTGGACTGACTTAATTACAAGTGACTTTTGTGTTATTATTTTAACAACTCTGACAAAACTGGATGTTGTCTTGCTCATCATAGCCAATTGATGATTGTTCCGCCAATTACATTCATTGTGGGCCAATCAGATAATACTGTAGGCGGGCACTGTGGGGTGAAAAACAAAACGTGAGCCACTTCGTTCAACAAACTCTCGCCAAAACATGGCAGGAAAGTGAAAATATCATTTCTATCGAGAAATGCGTTCAGTGTTGGTTGTTTTTTATTGAATAAAAAATGTGGTCCAGATCTGATAAAATTTCTACTGAAGCTGTAAGTATCTAAGCAAATCACTCTACAAGCAGTCACTTCCTGCTGTTGTCTCGGTTGTAGCTCCACCTCTTCTTGCTCTCAGGGCCGTGATTGGACTGTTCCGCTTTGGGCAGTTCACAATCGTTGTAGATTGGAGCTTCCAGACAGATTACAGACATTGAATCATGCAGATCTGTGCGCTGGGTGAGGTTAGAAAGTAAAAGACCTGTATGATATGACACCTTTCCTGACAGAAAGGCTAGGTCATGTCTTAGGCTAGAGTAAATAAAACCTTTGATTCTTTTTTTATTAAAAAATATGTTTGAAGTCAGTCAAATACAAATTATCAATATTTATGAGACAATGAAAATGACAGTGAATTGCAGCAGCTTTAGAAATTGAAAATGCAATAGTCATACCAAAGTCAGGAAGAAAGCGTTTCCTTCAAACCAAAGGCTTTTCAGTTTTAAGTTAAAATTAGAACCCAGGCGCTTGTGCTTGAACACTTCAGAGTAAGAAATAATCATTCTTTTGAACCTTTCTCTCCCTGTCATCTATTTATAAGTGCTTGTAAAAGGAGGCTGCACTGTACCAAACCCCTTAGAGTTCACAGGTTTATTCAAACAGATCTGTATTCCCATGACCTTGAGTTTCATCAAAAATCCACTATTTTTTTAACTCATCATCCTGTGTGTATTGTGTAACTCTCTTAACCAGGATTATCTCTCTCTCTTTTTTTTTTTTTTGATATGCCATTTGGTTGGCACTTTCATCCTGAGCTCCTGGTGGACCGGAGAGTGCATACATGTTGTTTTGTTCCGGTGGGAGCTGAGCCTCTATCTGTGACGCTGTAAACACTGTGTTCTTCATGTCGACCCACTCTGGAGAGTACAGCCGTGACCCTGAGAGTACTGTACTGTAAAGGTGCACATGAAGAAAAACATGTAGAGGTCACAGCATACGGACGGTTCATGCTTGATTACATTTAATTGTGAATTCACAGTTAGTTGATCATCATAAATTCCAGGGTGCTGAACAGCCTCTTAAAATTGAGCAAAACTAAAATTTAATCAGTCAAGATTTTACTTGTGGTCAAAGTCTGTCATGTTTATATACATTTGATCATAAATAACTGGGTTTAATCTTGTTTTACTCATTAGGCAGTACAGATCAAACTACTTTGTAAATTGATTACAGAGGCCAGTTGATTTAAAACATTGAATGCATTATTCAAGATTATTTTTAGGGCTTCAATAGAAGGGTTTATTGGCAAGGATCTGACGCTGTTATACTTCTTATGTTATATGGCTGATGGTACGATATATCACAATGTATTGCAATATGATGAACAGGGCAATATATCATTTTTCAGCTTTTTTTCATCAAATTATGAGCACACAATATTACATGCATAAAAAATAATTTCTATTTAGTCTTACTCATATAACTTATGGTCCCTGCAATATTTATGAAGTTTTTGCCCTCTTTAGTGACAAAAATATTGGCAATAATGTTACAGTGAGACAAAGGGTCGAATGGATAAATGTCTGGCCACTGGCTGAAAGCTAAGCTAAAATACAAAAAAAAGGCCCAAATTTCTATAAATGATTGAATGATAAAATACCACAATATTACACTAGAAATATTGATACAGTGTTGATGTAACGATATTTTCATACACTCCTAGTTTCTAAGGGTCATGACATTTTTTAAGCCAAAATAACACGTTTGAGAAAGTAGTTATGGCTGTTTTGACAAATCCAAATTGGATATTTTTGTTGTATTCCAAGTTCTTTTAGAAAAAAAAATCAGAATTTAAAAAATTGTCCTTGTGGATTCAGAGCATCACAAAAGCAGTCCGTCTTTTCAGGTGGCTTCCTTTGTGTCTTTTCATGACTCAGGAGCTCATCTCTCTCTGCCTCCTCTGTCCGTTTCTAAATAACAGTGTCAGAGGTGTGTTAATGGACTCAGGGGAATTTGGCTGCAGTGTTAATTGTTTGTTAAGTGCCATTCATTAAACGCTGTCTGGCAGGACTGCAGCAGATTGAAGTGGCTATTGGTGAAGACATTAATCAATCAGCTGAGACACGGACACTCACTTAGCTTCCAGCTCCCACAGCTGCTCTTTATTTGCCAAGTTTAATAGATACAGCAATGTGTCAGAGTTTAAGTGGTGTAGACTTTAGGATTGATAAAATTACACCTAAGAGGATCATTTTACTTAAAAAATGTGTGATTCACCAGACAGACTTGTTTTGATTTTCATAAATCACTGTTTTCTTTCAGTATTGATATATCCAAGTCTTTAAAAATTTAAGAATCAAAGTTTCAACATCTTTGTTTGAACAATTACCCAGATGTTCAAGTGTGATCAGTTTTCAGTACGAAAAGAAAAACAAACATCAACTCAAATGCAAAGTGTTACCAGCGGTGGTTATGCTTCAACTCTTGAAACAGTTTTTCAGCAGATAATTACTTTGATGACTGTGATTTATTGTTTTATTTTTTTTTTAATTTATCCCCACAGCTTGACAACAGACTGAAGAAAATAAGCAAAAATTATTCTCCCTGTGTACCAGTCAGTTTACAAAACAATTTAAAACAATTTGCTTTTTGCCATCAATAATCAGCAGATTTAGGGAGGGATATTTTTTTAGTAAAATAGATACCTTTTTTTCATTTCTACAGGCTGTAATGCTGGGGTTGTTTAGACCTTTTGTAGACATAAGACTGGTATGATGCCATTTGCTTCGGAGGATGGAGGAAGTACTGCTGTTGTCAAAAGGCTACAATACACTTAAGCTTATAGTTTCATCTAAGGTCTATTTTGGAGCCATAAAAGAAACTGAAAGCAGCATTTTAAAACTGATATACTGAACACAAAAGTCAGTGGCTCTGTCAGATAAGTTGGGTTACTGCAGTGGTTCTCAATTACTTTTTGTTGTGCCACCCCTTTAGGATTTTAAATATCTGTACCCCCTTTCTTCACACCACCAAAGAGGTTATTTAAAAGGCAAAGTTACGATTTTTTTTCGTAGTATCATGATAATATTGTAACCTGGGGCCACTGGTGAGTGTTATAACTGGTCCTCAGTTTAACACTCCATACACATGAGGAGATAGCTGTGGTTTAAGTGTACCACAGTTTAAAAAAAGACTTCTATCAAGTAACGCTTTTATTTTGCCATGTAGCCAGGGGCAGGACATGCATGTGATGTTGCATGCTAAAGGTCTACAAACTGTCACTACTGCATTCTTCTTGTTTTTTCATCAGGGAACAGCATTTGCAGCTATTAACAGCCATTGTCAGTTGCACCATTTCACAACCAGGTGTCAGTAAATATATGAGTTACATAATAATTTTATAAAACTTTGATGTTTTTATAAATATATGACTATTGGAATTATTTGAAAATCAATGGTGCTGACACATTCTGAGACTCAGCGCATCAGTGAAACTGCATTGAATTTTCTGTGTATACTATTCATGCAAATGCTTGCTGAATGGATGTCATAAAATTTACTCACTTATCTATCATAAAACTAGAGAAATATATGTCAAATGCTATGCAGGTATTTACAGTTATTATAACCATAGGAAGTATTATATGTCCAATTATGATGGCAATATTCTCCTTCTACACTGGAGTAACGTGTCTGTTTCAGTCAATTTCAGTTTTATCAACTCAACAGGAGACCTGCAGTGTAGAAGAGTTCTGAGCAGTCAGAGAAAAGGGCTGTACTGGATATTTTCTCCTTTTCAGGACCATTCTCTCTGCAGATTGTTGTGTAGAAATCCAGATGCAGATGCTCAGTTTGAGCCAAACAGCTTGTTTTGAAAGTGTCTACGTGCCTAAATGCACTGAGTTGCTGCCATGTTACTGCTATATTATCAGTTTGTGCAGGTGAGCAGGTGCACAGCAGTGTTAATTTTTAACAGTGCTTTTAATTTAGTTTTTGTTTTAGTCTTTGGTCTAAAATACCTTTTAGTTTAGTCATAATTTAGTCATCTAAATTTTTTAAATTTTAGTCTAGTTTTAGTCGATGAAATTTCACAACTTTTTAGGTGATGAAATCTACTGTAAATTTAGTCGACTAAAATATGAAGTGTAAAGTGTAAGGCACTTTTATGTTTCCTTAAATTTCTGAAGTCATGCTTTTACACTTGGATCTCACCACCACCCAAGCTAAGGCAGCTGTGATTGGATGTCCCTCTGAACTCATCCAACCTTTCCACACAACCAAAGTAGCTGTGATTGGATATATTCCTAACTTGTCTCTACTTTCTACATGACCAAATTAGGTCTGATTGGATTAAGTCTCTGGTCAAACATTTTAGTCTAGTTTTTATCTGTTGATGAAGAATGTCAGTTAATCTAGTTTTTGTCCATGTGCCACTTGTTTTTATTAGTTACTGTCTAGTTTTTTGTCAGGGGGAAAAAAGGTTGTTGATGAAAACTATGATGAAAATAATTAGTCAACAACATTAACACTGGTGCACAGGTGTAGCTGTCAGAGTGTTTGGTGTAAGCAGGAGCATGTTGATCACTGAAAAAAGCTGAGACGTGATGAGAACCAGAACCAAGAGAGATGAAGACCTGACTGAAGGACTGTGAGGCAGGCTGCAGGGACGAGGAGCCAGAGAGAGGCTGGGCAGACGGAGCAGACCCAAAGGACTGTTTATCTCCTTCACTAATGAGCAGGACCCTGTCGAGGACTCAAAAACAGGTCCACACAATCAGCCTCAGTTTTTTAAAGAGGCAGGGAAGACCTCCAGCTGCAGGACCGTCTGAGTCACCAAATCACAGGGTGGCAGTGATGTCAGGGCCAGGATTATGAAGACTAAATTGCATATTTCACTTCACTTTATTATTTGAACTAATGAGAAAATGGTAGATGTGGGCGATGATTCAGAGCCTGGACCTAGAGTGGTGATTATGTTTCATCTGGCAGCAGCGGCAGAGCTTATTATTATCACCAAAACAAGCTCAAGAGTGACGCCCATCACTGTCAGAGTTGTAAAGTCCCGTCCCTCCGTGTTAAACATCTCCTGTGAAGCTCTTTAATAAGCTTTCAAACAGGAGGGATCACTCGGCTGATTGGCTGCCTGGGGGGCAGAGCCTCAGGGCTGATTTGATGAATGCCGATGAAACATGGAAAACAGAGCTCCAGTATGGAAACTCCTCAGATTTATGTCAGGGTTTGATGTCAACGTGCTCATAGTGAGAGCAAACTCTGACTACCGTATGTCTAATATCACCTTAATGAAAATGACTGACCAGCCAATCACATGGCAGGTACTCAATGGCACTCAGATATGGTCAAGGAGGACCTGTTGCTAGAAAATATAGCTGGTCGAAAAGTAAGTTGTTGTAAATCAAAAACTCTCCAAATTTCCACATCTGTCCCATTCATCTATCCGTCTGTCCATCCATCCAACCGTTCACCCTACGCTGTTACTGTGGGCTTGTTTTTACCCTCAGTCCTTAAGATGGCCTGGATTGAGGTTTTCCATCATCCTGAGACAGAGGCAGAGCTGGAGTCTGTTACTGTGGCTAATATACTTCATACAGCCCCCTTTAAAGGTCCCAAACCTGGACTAACTGGACTGAATTTATTACATTTGAGAGCACACCGCTCCAGAGATCATTTACAAAATCTGCTTCTGCTCTTTAAGGGACACACCAACATTTAATTTCTTTGTGTGTCTTGCTTCACTCCTTGAGTCATGACAAGCAGGTAGACACAATTCTTTAGAGCTGAGAATGCAAGGAACAAGGAAGAGATGGACAGAGCTCACCCATCGCTAATTAGCATTAGCTCAACACTAGAAGTCAAATGGGTATGCGTTAGCCTGTGTGCTTGTTGTGATTCATTTTTCTACCACGTTATTATCTTCTCCTATCATCATATTATCTTCTTCTGCTCCTAATCAGAGGCTTCGTTTTGTTGACCTACTTCCACAGTGGTTTATGGGACATTCGTGAACGAGTCGAGTCTTTTGAACAGCTCTTTTAAGTGAATGATTAGAACCAATTCACAGTTGTGTGTAAGCTGTTCGTTTGGTTAACTATTCTTAAATGCAAACAAACGGCTCACTCACAACTGTGAATTGGTCCTAATCTGTCAGGGTACGACCCTAGTGTTTTTAATGTTGGACCCAAATGAACAAAGGAAGAAGCAGGAGGAAAATCTGAACAGGTTTTTTTGTTTTAACACAGGTAAGTGAAACAGTGAACAAAGGCAGCGGTGGTGAGGGCTCGTGGAGACCTGGATAAAAGGGAGCAGAGGCAGAGGATTAGTATCCAATATGTCAAAAAACACAGAGAACAGCAAGGCCTCGAAAGGCATAAATACGCCCCTGGATGGGGAGAGAAGGCTGACAGCCGAAACAGCGAGAGCTGCAGAGCAGAGAGACGAGACTAGCACAAACCGAGGGTAAGTGTGCAATTCTCCCGCGACGAGAGCTTCTCAGGAGCCGTCTTAAATGGTGGAGTTGATGAGGTGAACAGGAAACAGGTGCTGCAGCTGCCAAGTGGTGGACTCCGCCCATGCAGGGAGAGGTGAGAGAGAGTCCGAGAGGGAGGGGGAGAGCAGACTGCCGAGGATTCACTGATCCTCCCATAATCATTCACTTAAAAGAGCCGTTCAAAAGACTCGACTCATTCGTGAACATCACATCTCTAACGCACACCCCCGTGTGAGAAGGTCAACAAAACAAAGCCTCTGTTTGGGAGCAGAAGAAGATAATACGATGATAGCAGAGGATAACGTAACATAACGCAGTAAGAAAAAGTCTCAACAAGCACACAGGACTGTAGAGTTTAATCTAATGACTGTAGGCAGAGGCAGGCTAACACTACCCATTGACTCCCAGTTTTTGAGTTAAGCTAATTAGCGGTGGGCGAGCTCTGCCCGTCTCTTCCCTGTTACTGCACACAGAGCCTAAAGAACGGTGTCTACCTGCTTGTCATGGACTCAGGAGTGAGGCAAGACATGAAAACAAAAAAATGTAGGTGTATCCCTTTAAGGTGGAAGTTATAAACCTGTATTCAAACTCAGACTTCCTGCAGCACGGGCCTGATCGGGCCTGGTATTTGTTGACATGCTGAGTTAATCCGGTTGTTACATAACCTCGCTGTTAAACCATTTCTCCTCTGAAGTGGATAAAAGTGGCCGTCTGAAATGGCAATTATTGAATTTCTGTCCACTTCCACCTGCTGTTGTTCCCTCTCTCTTTTTTCTCCAGTAAATTATTTAAACTCCGACTCTGAGGCTCAACGTTCCTGCAAAACCAGCAGCAGAGTCCAGTCAGTCCTGGATTTAAGGACTGAAGTCTTGACCTCACCTTAGCTGAGATGGCTGCTCCATAGGCTTTTCAGTCCTCTCAAGCCTTGGAGCTTTTGAGTCTGTGAGAGCACCTTTTGTCGACTGAGTGCAGCTCCTCTCTCTCCGCAGAGACACACTTCACTTTCCTCTTTTTAAACATCTGAAAACGCTTTCACGCATGCTGGCCTATCATCAGAACATGGTGGTAAGGCTCCACGAGGGTCTGCTGCTGAGGACCAGCTCTTCAGGTGGACATCCGGACCTCTCCTTCTCAGAGGGGAACAAGTGAAGCTGAGTTTAATGAGGCCACTTTATTAGGTACACACAATCAGGCCATCAGACTGTACAACTCCTCACTCGGGGGGGGGGGGGGGGGGGGGAGAAACAGGAAGACAGAGGACAGGAAGGAGCAGTAGCCATATTTTGGATTTTATTTATATTTAATTATACTTTTATCTGCAATTTGTTTTACTTTCTTTCTTTTACTTTTCTGATACCTGTGTGCTTTTGTGTGCTTGCTATGCTGCTGGAATCTTTCCTGAGAGAGTCTTCCCAAGGGATTAATAAAGTTCTGTCTGTCTAATCTAACATTCAGCTGGTTTTGCTGAAACTCAGCCAATCACAGGGCAGAACTAAAAGCATTTAAGCATAAAGACGTGGAAAAGATGACCTCCTGAAGGTCAAACTGAGGGTCAGAATGGAGATGAATGGGGATTTCAGTGACCTTGAACATGGCATGTTGGCACCAGGCAGGCAGAAACTGCTGATCTGCTTTACAGAGAATGGTCTGAAGAAGAGAGAACATCCAGTGAGCTGCAGTTATCCTTATTAGACAGGGAAACATTTTTACAATCTTCTGTTGTCCAGTTTTGTTGAGCCCTTGTGAACTGTAGTTTCCTGATCTTAGCTGACAGGAGTGGCACCAGGTGTGGTCTGCTGCTGCATTCGCCCTTGAGCTTCAAGGGTCGGACGGTTGTGTGTTCAGAAAATGGTCTTTCCTGCCATGTGATTGGCTGATTGCTTTGTTCATTGGGTG
>JBAMNC010001197.1:715000-719518 GCA_037902135.1 Cetoscarus ocellatus
TGATTGCCATCTGGGAGGAGCCTCGGAGTAGAGCCGCTTGCTCCTCCGTGTTGAGAAGGAGCAGATGAGGTGGCTTTTCTAGGGAGGCATCTAATCAGGATGCCTCCCTGGTGAGGTGTTCGGCTGGCCTGGGAACGCCTCGGGATCCCCCAGGAAGAGCTAAACCAAGTGGCCGGGGAGAAGGAAGTCAGTCTGGGGCGGATGGCATACATGATGACAGTATGGATATAATGATAGGTGGATGGACAATGGATAGCTTGGTCCAAAATGCTGCAGCACGTGTGCTGACTAGAACTAGGGAGAAGAGACCACAATTACTCTGTATTAGCCTCTCTGCACTGGCTTCCCATTAAATATAGAATAGAATTCAAGATTCTTCTTCTCACCTATAAAGCTTTCAGTGGACAGGCACCAGTTTACCTCAAAGAGCTTGTAGTGCCGTACAACCCCTCTAGAACATTACGCTCCCAAAATGCTGGCCTGCTCGTGGTACCATCAGTCTCTAGAAGTAGTCTGGGATGGTAGAGCCTTCAGTTATCAGGCTCCTCTTCTCTGGAAACATTACTGACCACGGTTCGGGAGGCAGACACCCTCTCTACCCTTTAAGGCTAGACTTAAAACATTCCTCTTTGATAAAGCTTTCAGTTAGGGACCAGCGCATAGTCCATAGTTTAGACATATAGTTAAGATGCAATAGGCTAAGACTGCCGGGGGGATCTAGCACACTGGGCTCTATCCCTCTCTCTCTCACACTCTCTCCATATCTGCCTCTGCCCCCTTTCTGTTTGCTCCCTTGTACTCGTCTCTGGCTCTTGTCTTTTAGGTTGCCTGGGATCCTTGGTGGAGACTGCCTGCTGCTGTGGAGTCACGAAGCCCTCAATAACTACAATTACAGACATAACACATATTTGGCCATCTCACTCCAGTTCATAATCATTATAGCTGTTAATGTTGATATTAACATGATCTTTCTATCCATGGTTGATACATCTATAGTAACTATCTCTAGCCTCCACATGGACATGAGCTACCCTCCTGAGATGATGGTGTCACAATCTCAAGAGGTCTACCATTAATACATTTATACTTAACGGAGACAAATATGGTAGGGATGCACTTGTGGTCTGGGCACCCATGAGTTCATCACTACCATAAATTCTACTTCCAGTAAGACTTTTATTGATTATACTTCTATAAAATTTTCACTACAACCACACAGACATGAGGACCCTCCTCTAATAAATTTGTTTGCAGCAGAAACAAATTTGACGACGACAGGTCTATGATTGGTCCCATTGATCTGTCACTAGCTTTAGTTCTTACTTTAGTCCACTTGTCTCCACTTACCTCCCTCCCTTTGCCCACACACCCAACACAGCATGGTGTTGGATTTGCTGTTCATCATGAGACTGGGGTCCACATTCAAGATTTCCTGCTGCTTAACAGAAGGTTTTTTCTTGCCGCCATGATGGAGGGATTCATGATTGGCTATATGGATTCATGTTGGGTGTTGGATGTATATATTTGTATATATATGTATATGTGTATTTTTTATATGTATATATGTATCTATGCATATTGTGTATCCATCATAATGAAGAGCTTTGTGCTCTATTGTTAAAGTGTCTTGAGATAACACTTGTTATGAATTGGCGCTATACAAATAAAGATTGATTGATTGATGATGCAGGGTGGACAGATGGATGGAGGATGTAGGAAGAATGATGGATTTTTGGATTGATGGATTGTACAGACAGATGAATGACTGACTGGTCAATGGACAGATCCAATGATGTATGGACGATGGAACAAACAAAGGAATGGATGGATGGATGGATGGATGGGTCAAATGATGAATACATGGTTAGATAATGGGACTGATAGATGAAGGGATGGATGAAATGATGGATGGGATGGACGGACACATCAAAACCACCTATGAATCAAAGTCTTTGACGGTGAAGCACACACCTGAAGGAGGTTTGACAGCAGCTCTTTTTATTAGCAGTAAGTTTTGTATCAACACAGCTTGTTTCTCATATATCTTTAATACATCTCATTTAAAAGTAAACGAGCTTCATGGTGCACCTGGTGAAGGTTAAAGTCATTTTTAAAAAGTTTACTCTGATGGTATTTACATGAAATCAAAGTACAGGAATACAGAACAAACCAAACAGCAGAGAGCTCCTCCTACAAACCAAAGTGAAGGAGGGAGATGATGAGGATGCACAACAGGTATCTGCTGCTCTGTGAGAAACACTTCAGCAGTCAGGGACTCACAGCTCTGTCTCAAGTGTCTTTAAAGTCATCCTTGAGAAAGTGTAGACAAACTGGAGGACTTTTCTCTTTGTAGACTTTTCAACACTCCTACATGGAGAGCTGTTGATTAACCCTCGAAGATGCCTCCCTCGGTTCCTCGAGAGACCAAACAGACTCTTAAATTTACATAATACACAGATTATATACAAGTGCCACATAAAGGAAACATCACTGAGGTCACAGGGGCACTGGGGTACAAGGGTGTCAATATGTCTGAATCAGTGATCAATCCCTGTTCTGGGCCAAGGTCACCTGACAGGAAGACTTGAATCACTTTCAGTCCAACCCTGGAGTGTTTCTTTCCAGTGAAGAATCAGCAGATCCAGTAAACAGGGTGATGAGTTAGCTCATCACACCACTGCAGCAGTCATAATGATGATTATGTTATAGCCACCAGGTAACCAGGCTGGTTGTAAAACTAGTTTAGGTCAGAATTTATCCTTTTAAAAACTGCCCTCTACTTTTCACTGACAGTTTAACTGTGGACATTTCCACAGGTGTTAAGGTAGGATAAGTTGGCATGCTATCTGGTGTCTTCCAGAGGCGAGTGTACACAGGATGATTATCTTCAAGTCATTTTGTGGGCAGTATAGTTTGCTAGCATCCTTCCTGTAATGCCCAACATGGCGGTTAGTCATGGCAACGCTAGCTGTAAAGGCTAACATCCTGCCTTTTGGGACTCGGCCAGCTGCCGAATCACCATGTGCACATGAAACGATCCAAAGTAAATATGCAAACACGAATCGTTTTTCTCCAAGCTGTGAGTGTGAAGCCCCCCCCATGACCTCGTGGGGGTCTTTCCTTTATGTCAGCATTTATTTACATGATCCCAGCTCCCAGTGTAAAACATTTGTCCTCATAATGCAGGGAGATAATGACAAACCTGTCCCTCTTCAGTGTCGTGAACATGATGTGTTATCACTAAACTGATGCCGTGAACTTTTATAGCAATACTCTGACAAAAATAAATACAGTTCACAAAGTCTGTCGATCACGGTAAAGTTCATGCTCTGTACATCAGGAGGTAAATATACTTCTTATACTTAAAAGAACACAAGGAACAGGTCTCCTCTCTTTGGAATATTCAGAGCGTATTTACAGTCAAATCAGAGCTCACCACCGCAGAATCATACATGAACTGGAATGTTTACATCTTTACAAAATGGTGGACAGGGTTTCCCAGAATTCACCTGGAGAAACCAAAGTTCTGCAGCCTTAAGAAGGTTTCTCTGGGCATCAGTCTGCAGCTCCTCATGACTTATAAAACAGAACAAGTGATTCTGTGACCATCACAGCTCAACATTTGTTCATCAGATTCTGTTTTATCAGGAAAAATACATTCTCTGTGAAGTCGTCTTGATAAGAAGATAAAACCCTCATCGTCCCATCAAACATAACCGAAGGTTTGATGTCGCGGCTCGTTAGCAACATCTGATCATCAGAGACGGAGGCGCAGTCCCAATTCCCCCAACTGCTCATGTTTTCAAAGAGGGCAAAGGTCACAGAGCCCTACAAATGGCCCCCTAATTAGCCTTGGAATGGAGACTTTGGTGTAATTGGAGTCATTTTAATACAGCCAAATCTCAGAGACTTTATCCAAATTTTAAATCAGAATGGGCTGTGGGAGTGCAGAGAGAGTAGGGTGACATGTTTTCAGGGCGCTGATTTACTGTCTGGAGAAAAACAAATCTGACAAATACTAAAAAAAATACCAAGATAAATCTGCAGTACAACCCTGCTCAATTTCACAAACTCTGATCAAATGAATAGTCGAAAATAAGTTTAAAAAAGAGTTGCATTATCTCAAGCTCCCTTATTCTTGTTTTGACCATCGAATGATAATTTGCAGCTTCCTGCTTCACTGCAGACTGCACTAGATCATGAATTAAACTTAAAAGTTGAATATTTGACCCCAGTATTGTAAATTAAGGTGTTACTAAGACAGAGGTAAGAGCAGGTGGGGTGATTGGGACTGGGCCGGTGTACAGAGGGCAACAACACTGAGCACTGCATGGCTTCAGCTCCTTTAGCTCTTCCTCGGCCTCCTGGTCCTGACTCTCCAGAGACTTACTGAGACCGTTTGAGATCTTCTGATGTCACTTTGGTTTCAGGTCTACCAGGGAAAACCTCTGTTTCTGACGGAGCGAAGGCTCTATGATAATGAAATGATAATTAAAAGATAATTAAGTTGTGGGTGTT